>MNPL01007944.1:34664-62956 GCA_002081605.1 Tropilaelaps mercedesae | reverse complement strand
GCACGGGTTCGATCCCCGCCGGTGCACATTTACATTATATGGGGTCCGTCTTACGAAGTAATGCAACTACTGCTACCGTGGACGTTAAATGTTGGCTGATGGTCAGCCTTAAAAAATTTAGACACATCTATCTGAAAAGGTAGAGGGCACTACAGCTAAAATAGCGAAGCAGATTAAAGAGAGAAGGAGAGGATATATGATTGCGGGCCAAGAATATGGGCATAATAAAAATAAGTTCGCCATTTGGGGGTCGATCCCTGGTTCAATGTCAAAGACATCAGCCAACATATCATCGAGCAGGCCGAAGGTTTTGCGCTGGTTAGTACCACGCGGGTAAAGGCTAAACCTTTGCTCTACCGTAAAATAATAAAACTGGACTCTTGATAAGATAATTTAAGGAGTGAAACAGGCCAGTTATTTGCCTCAGATTAAACCAGATTTGATACAGGGCCGACGCGCGTCCTACGCTAGAGACCGGGAGTGAAAACGTTTCCGCGGAGGTAAGCCGGTTGCTTGGGATGGTAAAAGGGGCCTATGCCAGGGCATACGATGAAACACCGAAGCTCACAGGCATTTCGAGTCGAGAAGTTTATGTATTGATGGAACGAAGGTATCAAGCTTGCCAGAAAGAAATGCGTCAGGGCAGGAAAATGGCCCATTAGGTACAACGGGACTATTAATAGAGTGAGATATGATTCTACTTTCAGGGACCGGGGGGAAGTTATATGGGGGAGTAAAACGTCAAAAAAGGGTTCCTTCGGCGAATTATACGAAACAGCAAGAGCAGAGCGTGGAAGGACCCTTTGGCGGAAATACTACAACAGTTTCCGACATATCTTTCTAGAGCTGTTAGAACGGAACTTAGAGAGAAAAAAAGGAAGGGTTTGCTGAAATTACTCCTGAGGAGGTCCACCAGGCTTGCACTAGGCTGACCTTGAGTAAGGCATCGGGCTTATAGGCTACACCGGCGCCGAGGGTCATGAAAGTTTCGAGGTTGGGATTGGAGGAAACCCTGACTAAGAGGTTTAACGAACTGCTCCGTGAATGGGAATTTCTTAATATATGAAAAAGAGCTATACTGGTTCTTATCCCTAAGCCTGGAAGCCCGTCGTCCATAGACGTTAAGCCCATCTGCCTCCTTAACACACTCGACAAGCTCTACGAGCATATTATAAAAACGAGACTGACGGGCGAAATTACTAACAGAAAATACCTTTCCCACTCTCAGTATGATTTTCAGAAGCCGAAATTGATTTGCCTACCAAGATTAAGCCACGTCCAACGCCACAAGGCGTTTCTTAATCTCAGCAGGCGAATCAATTGCTATGGGCGCGACTCCAGTGTGGGCGGAACTGGTTCTAAGAACCAAGACCAACAGGAGTGCACTATGCCGACCTTAAAGGGTATTGGCTATCCAGGTACGCAGGACATATAGGACTGTCTCTACGGAGGTACCGCTGGTCTTCGCCAGAATGTTCCCTTGGTGTTCGGTGGCTTGGTGCATTCGTATGCACCTTGCGACTGGAGGAGACACGTAGGTGCACAGGTTCGGACCCCGTCGGTGCACATTTACATTTATATGCGGTCCGTCTTACAAAGTAATGCAAAAACTGCTACCGAGGACGTTAAATGTTGGCTGGTGGTCAGTTCTAAAAAAAACATAAAATGTTTTCTTGGTATCCTTTCGTACGTGAAAGGCGGAGCGGTTCCTGGACAGTGGGTACGACCTACAGGCTACCAGAGGGGTAAACGGTAGAAGGAGGAATGGCAAAGGGTCTAGCCTGGACAGAAAGTCACTTTTTTTGAGTCACAGGTTTTTGAACAAAGAAACTGATCCCACACCTTGGTGAATGACATGGAAATGATGGAAAACTCACTTATTGGGTGAGTATGACTTGTCGGGGATTGGTCTAGCTATACTTTGAGGTATTCGTAAGCTGCCATGTAGTGCGAGCTCGATCGACAGGCACTTCTTATGCCCGATGGACAGAATGGCCTTGCCTTTGGCGAGGGCCAGGTTCCAGGCCATGCAGCTCTATTTATAGAGCTACCTCGTCCAAGGCAACGTTTGTTCCCCTCTGCAGCGCATCCGCGTTCTCTGTCGTCAGTACCAAGCTCAGACTCCCTCCCCCAGGACCTTTGATAAAATGCAAGTGAGCGGCTCGAATTGATTATGAGGGAGAAACAGGCCATGGGGTCACTTATGAGAGGCGTATACATTCCAGACAACATGGGTGCGGTGTCCTGCAAAGATTGCAGATGAGGACATGTGTGTGGGATATCAAAGCAGGGATTAAGCAATCTGTTTCAAAACCTTTGCTGAAATAACTCGTTCGAAAGTTTAAAATTGACAAAATTTTATTTTTACCCTATCCCTCCCAGATAAGAAAATTGCGGATCAAAAGGTTGCACTTTTGTGCACTTTTTTTTAAATGCACCGCCGATTTACGGTTTCTCTATGAACTTCCATATTTCCGTCCAGAACTATCCGTCGGCCTCCATATTAGAGAAATATTAGATCATGTTCCTGGAGAACTAGTCTCTTACCCAGCACCAGTGTGGTAGTGATACCGATTGAAAATGATAACTAAAAGTGCTACAGTTGATAGTAACGGGTCAGGTGTAAATATAGCAAACAATTACGATGGTTATAAGAACATATATTTGGAATTACAACAGCTTCAAATGCATCTTCCGTAATGCTCAATTGCTAAAGTCGGAAAATGTGATAGTCTGCTGGAATACTCCCTTTTCCACAATATTGACATTATTATCATCATGTAGATGTGATTATATGTGGGTGTCTGATCAAATTGTTAAATGCTTTCAAATTTTTTATCTCTTGTATGATATAGAAGGACCATATCTGCTTTGGAGGATTCCAACCTTCCCATTGCATGGTTGTGTATTGCTCTTGATGATACTTTAATCAAACGAATCACATTTATTCAATCCTGTATGTCGAAAAATATTTTTTTAAAGCTGACCATCAGCCAACATTTGACGTCCACGGTAGCAGTTTTTGCATTACTTCGGAAGACGGACCCCATATAAATGTAAATACGCACCGGCGGGGATCGAACCCGTGCACCTACGTGTCTCCTCTAGTCGCAAGGCACATACGAATACACGAGTTCGAATCCTGTATGTCTAACGAGCTCTTTCAATACGTGGTCCCGTTCTCCAAATCCACGTTCCAGAGGTTTCGTTCTCGATCTTGTTTTTGCTCCGATTCTTTCTGTTGCTATTAAACATTCAGTAGTAAAGCCACCTGTGCGTTCTGACCACAAAAATCTCACCTTTGACATATTGATCGAGGTAGTTCATTTACCTGACCATCTGTAATTTAAGCTGCATAAAGCATCGCATCGATTTCGCATCCTGGAAGAATCTGCACTTTTACGAAGTCGAAAAAATTCTCGATACGCTAAGAGATGAATACAGGATAGAAGAAAACGTGTTTCTATATAAACTGATGAAATTTTTTTTTTATCTCGGACGATTTTGCAAAGGCCGAATTCAAAAACTTCCTTATAAAACTGGTCTGTCGTCACAACACATATCTGATCTGCACTCCAGAGGGAAGCGCAAAATATATAAAGTTAGTTCGCTCCAATTATATTGTACATTTTTAAATTCTAGAGAAAGTTCTTTATAAAGCGGGCAAACAGTGACTGCTTTTGAGGTGGTCAGAACTGAGTGCCTGAATAATTCTTTCCATAAAGGTCACCCATAAATTTCAAAACGGTAAATTCAGTAAATAATTGGTGGGGAAGTATATTTAACCAGCCAGTCGAACCAATGAATTTAGTATTTTATCTTTTCATAAAGCATATATGTATGTATATATATGTAACCTTAGTTGACTTGAGTATAAAATAGAAAAATAAATATCGTGCACAGCAATCAAGGTGAAAATTGTTAATTTTCGTTTCTATAGGTTTTTGGAAAATACTAAAAGAGGCTTTAACAATTCCGAATGTGACATGGTTTTTGCCGGCGTCGACATTCCTGTAACACGAGTAGACTTATATAGAAAATTAGAAATTAGCATATTAACCTAGCGCCTAAGCTGGCATCGTATTGTTTTGCACAAAAATCATACTTAAATTAAAAATAACACTCCTGAAAATTCATTGAAAATGCGATATTGAAACTAAAGAGTATGCCCCTTTAGACATGCGATATGTTGGGCTTGAATGTTACTGTCTTCACTATTCATTCTCCTGCGATGCGTTTGTTGGCTTCCACGTTTACATAACACTCTAATTTTATTGAAAGGCCGAGCGTTTTTCCTTTACGTGCTCATTTCGCTAATATGATGGTTGATGCCGTAATACCACTAATGCTGTCATGAAATGCACTCTAGCAACGTCTTGTTTCTAATCTAATGATTGTAGTACTGTTTTCATGTTGCGTCGGTCATTTTTCGCGTGACACAGGTGTTAATCAACTTTCAGTTTGTACCCGTGTTGTCGCAAGGTACGTTAATTAGAGAAAATAGAGTTGTAGAATTGAAAGGAAGTAAGACGTATTCAATCTTTACGTTTGCTGCCGTCAGGGATCAGGGAGAGGAGCAATACTAACATAAACTGGGCTCAAGGTGCAATTAGCTTTTACGCATTAAAAAAGCACCCACCTCTCTAGCCAGCAATGCTCCCTAATGTAGGATAGCGTAAACACACCGAGCGTATTACCATAATCGTAATAAGGGAATGGCAGCGTTACGAGAGCTTCGTGGATGATATCCCGGCCGTGGCCATTATGCGAGCGTTGAAGACGAATATTACTTAAATGACCGGTATGAGTCGGACCTGAACACTTTGCAGACAGTGCCAACAATTCTCTGAACTACATTAAAGTATTATCTGGCATTCTGATGTACTGGATTTGTTCTGGCACTGTAGAGATCACTGCGTTAACTCCCAACCGCCTTGTACCCCAGGGCTTAATTAGGAGGTTTATGACTTTGTGCTGAAGCTTTCAAATACGCTAGTTTATAAAATAGCACAATGGTATTCACTAATTTTCTAAGCGAAGGTGAATATAAGAAACATATTTTTCAAATGTGCTATAGCATTCGAAAGTCGAACAATGGTTGCGTGTGTGGCCAAACACTTAGCCAATCAAACACTTAATAATTTGAAGTAGGAGGATATTCTCATTGCATAATCAATATATCATTAAACAAATGGCTCTTAGCGAGTCAAGCTATTGTCAAACTCGTATCTTCAACGGCTCTATAGCTCCCTCGATCGACTCGTTTTAACCGTAAACTTGTGCTTGAGCGTCAACACTAGAAAAATATATAAAATCCTAGTGTCGTACGGCTAAAAAAAAAACCAGTCATGAGACACTCTGAAAGGGTCTGAGAAAAAGAGCAAGCAGACGCCAATAAAAAATTAAATGACGGCTGAGACGGCACTTAAGAGTTAAAAAGCTTAAAAAATCCGGTGTACTTTTGTGAAAGGTTCTGTATTTGGCGACAAAAAAAGGGGAATAGCGCGCCAGAAAGAGCAGACAACTTTGGGACACCTTTTCAAACCTTCCTTGAGGGCTACAAATAAGAGCTCGCCACTTGAGACTTTAATGTGTCTCTCGCAAAACGTTATTATTTGGCTTGAACCACTCTGCTTTTATTCAAAAGTTTCATCCTACTTTGCATAGTTGTAAAAACTGCTGCCCTATATATAAACACGTAAACGTGCAAAAAACGTGTAAATGTAAATATACCTTTTTAAATTAAACCGAACAAAACATAGTCGCTTTAGGTGCCCGCCTCGAATATCAAATCAAGTACGCTTTTTGAAAACACATTTTGTTTAATGCAAAAACGTG
Organism: Tropilaelaps mercedesae; assembly: GCA_002081605.1. Taxonomy (NCBI): domain Eukaryota; kingdom Metazoa; phylum Arthropoda; class Arachnida; order Mesostigmata; family Laelapidae; genus Tropilaelaps; species Tropilaelaps mercedesae. The sequence continues at coordinate 57,118 of MNPL01007944.1, read as the reverse complement.
TTTCTCCTATAATCGGTTCAATAATCAAATTTTTATTTTTTCTGGCATGTTTTAGCACCATCCAAACGTGCTCGATCACCGCAGGAATCTTGCTACGACATTCAATCTTCTTGATTATGTCGTCCGGTTAATATATATGTATATAGATAAATCTATATTCAGCCGTTTTTGGCATCAGTGCACTATGGATGAACTCTGTACTCAAATATATTATGGATGACTAAGGTTGCTAAAACTGTTTTCATGCCTGAAAAATGACGCATAAATGTTACCCATTGTGCCTTTTGTTTTGTAATACAATGCAAACCCTAGAAGCCCATTGCCCTTATCTAAATTTTATAAATGGTTCCATAAACCACTGTCTATGATGACTGTCGTTGCGTATGTCAGAATCCTCTAATGATGGTACATAAATGGTGTTATGTCTATTTATTTTCATATTTATTGCTATTTTCAATGTTAATTGAATCGTTGAATCCTTTTTAAAGAATGTTCAAGTGCAAAATGTAGCAATCATTTTCCATGTTACGCCGTACTCGTCGTAAGCCATCCTATTTTTTTTGTCACTGCTCGGACGCTTTTTTTGAACATTAATGGTACAGAGTGCATCGAATTAAAAAAGTAGCTATTATGAGTTTATGCGCTTCAGCTTATGTGACGTAGAAGTTAGCTGTTTATTTATTTACTCCGCACATTTAAGTTATATATATGTATGTATAAAGCGCTGCTATATCAGATACTCTAGTTTCCTCTTGCGATTCTACTAAAGGAAAGGCGGTAAAGTGTCGACGACCGGAACAGCCACACTTCAGATCTTTAAAGAAGAAAATCATCATTCCAAAAAATTAAATCGTCTATGAACACACTAGCTGTGTTAGTGGAACTCTGACAGGTAAGCTAAATAGCTGTCAGAGTTCCACTGTTTTCCTGTATTGGCTCTGCTATATATTGATAAGTGTATTACAGCTCTGTGCAAATGAAGAAGCTAAACACTGTTTAAAGTGACCCGGCCGTAAACTGTCCGCTAGAAAAGTCACTTATAACTATATATATATATATATTCATAAAGTAATTATTAGTGGAAACTTTTTTTGAAACACTAATTTCAAAAATTGAAATTAATCGGTATTAACTATGTACCGAACAAATTATTATTATTTCAGCTTTCCAACAACGTAAAAAATTAAAAAATGTTAGTCACGAGTGATTTCATAAAAATCTGAAAGTAGTTACTTTTGGATCACATATCCGCTCATTTCTTGACTAAACAAGTATATAAGAAATAGTGATTTGTGATAAAGTTATCACCAGGTCAATTTGTTACATTTTAAGATGGAAAGTAAGCTTCCACAATGAATGCACTCTAAAGCACATGCATATGTTTACCAAACATTATTGGGATTACTTGAACGTATATTTAAGGTGAATGTGCAAATGGCACACGTTCATGTCAGGACCACTTTGTGCTGATAATTCATCCTAATATGACACTAGTGTATGACATTTGTAATATTTCTATAACATATGACATTTGTATGTAATTTTCTCTGGTCTCCTACTCTATGATAGCATACTGTGTTATGAATTTAGATCTTATAACTTCGTTTAGTGAAACTTACTGCGCGTCCTATAGAAATCGTCGTGGTAAACTAACAGTAGTATTACCGTACTATTCGCGTGTGCTTAGTCAGCTTCTGATGATGGCTTAGTTCAGGTTGCAGAAAAATAATTATAGCTGGCTCTATCCGGTTGGACCTACAGAGACAACAACAAAAAGTGCTTGTGTTAAACACATTATTTTTCAATATAATGAAAGGGGCCTACAAACCAATTATGCAGATACAGAAGGAATACCGTAAACAACGTTGATAAGACCTGCCGTTAATACGTGTGAAAATACTTAAAAAGGCGAAAAACTCGAATAATTTCAAAGTATAACAACGAAGAATATAAGAACGGCGTTCAATCGGTATGTGTACTATATATGTAGTTGGAGGACTGCCTCCAACTATTGGCGTAAAAATCGTTTCAGTAGATTTCAGTAGCTTCATTTAGGATCAAGGTAGTGTAGCACAAGCTTAGCGCGTAACAATTGGAATCTCTTGAGAAGGCGAAGCCTATCGTGCTGAAGAGAACGACAGAAGAAGAAAGAACATGACCGAAAGGTTGATCTATATTTAAGCATATATTCAACTCTTAATTGAAGACATGGTCAAGAGAATTCGAGTGCCCTGGACCCTCAATTAGCAGAGTATCGCTTCCGACGTGCGGAGGAACCAACAATGTATTCCATTTACATAACCTTTCCTGGATTCATTTCAACCAGTAACGTAAGCCTGCCAAATGACATAGTAAATGATGACAATTGTAATAAATTATGTAATAAAAGCTGCATTTGATGTACCTAGATGCCACATAGATATATACAAACGAATTCACAGAAGCACGTGCAAGTAGGGGGCTAATTTATCGTTCTACACTAAGTTATAGAATATCTCAATAGTTAAAATAAAATCCTTTTCAATGCCTATTATGCCTCTAGATTATTCGTTAAAAGGCAAGCTTCATGTTAAACCTTACGTGTGAGATAAAACGGACTGTCCCACTGGGGATCATCAAACATTGCCTCCGGATTGACTTAAAAGATAGGTACCACAACAACGTTCATTCAAAAGGAAGTTGGTAGATCGACAAGAAGCAGATTTTTCGTTAGACACATGTATTGTATGATCACACAGTAAGCGACAGCAGCTTTTGCCTCTATTGTGGCATCTAAATAGTAGCAATAGGAACACAAGACTGTATAATTTTTTTGAAAAAATTTATGAGTGAGTGATGCTCAAATGAAGAGCAAGTCGACTTGTTAATAAATAGCGTTATCCGCTTGGACGAGTGCAGCTTTTAGAGGGCTTTAAGTTGATAACTAACATAAAAAGAGAGAAATTATGGCACCATTATCACGTTGAAAGAAAGGTATTTTGTAAAGCGTATGAACATGTGACCACCCGCAAATACTTCTAAACGCTCCGCCACTAGGTAAATGTTGATTTGACTACTTTTCTTTGAAACTGTATTATGTGTAAGAAAATTCAAATTTGTGCATGTTACGTTTAAAAAAACTAATAAGTGCAACAAAAAGATGCTGACCATGACTTGTTCATTGGTATCAAATTGGCACGTTTGAACTGTTTTGAATTAGCATTAACTGGAACAAGAGATAAATGAAAGCTATTCTAATAGTTGATTTCCGCCATTTCATCCTAAGTGATCGCATTTGAGTTGCCGGTATAACTGACGACAGCAAATTTGTCAATGGGAACAGATTTCTGTTGGACTCACCAGGCTGCCAGTAAGGAATAGAAAAAGATTTTGTGGGCGTGGCAGATGGCTTCTCAGCTGTATTAGTGACACTATTGCCGATTTTTCTGGATTCGCTTCCTGGTTGCGGTTTCTTCTTTCTCTCACATTATCTATCTGTCTGGATCTATCTCGCGTGTCAGTGTCTTTTTCCCGAACTCTTTATTAAACCCGATTTTCCACTGAAAATGTCATCTTCTTTGCAGGCACTATTTGTTGTGCTCCTTCTTTTATTCGCTTTCCCTCATGTTTCCCTTTTTTTCTATTATCCCTCTACTCCCATCTCATCAAGGGTTCTCCTACGCCACTTCGTTTTCTTATTTGCCTCTTATTCTTATTGCTAGTGTCTTCTGGTCTTAATAAAATGCGGTGCCGCTTTTTCCCTTGCTCGCCTTTTTTATTTTGTTTTTAGCATCTTCCTTTGATTTTGCAACTGCTGTCGCTACTGCTAATGCCTTAGGTTATAATTGTTTTATTAGCAGCCTCAGCAACCGTAATAATTAATTGATAGGTAGTTCTTCTCTGGGGCCATGGATAGTTCGCGGTAAAACGAAATGGGGAGGGCTTGTCCAATTACAGAAACGAGTTGAAGATGCCAAATAACGTTGAAGTGATCACGACAAAGACTAAAACAGTGACAATAAAACAGCGACCGCAAAATTAATAGACAGAACAAAGCATATCTAAGAAAACTCTAAAATCAAATATCCAAATGATTCACGCAAAACCAATTAAATTTGTCAACTTAAATTACGGGCAAATGATCACCGTCTCATATACACCGCAAGCTTCAGTTTTCAACTCTAACGCCTTTGTTCAATCTACAAATTAGAGTTGGAAAATATGTATATAACGAAAGAAAGCATATGTGCAGCACAAAAATGTAAAGCCGAAACTTATCGGTAGCGTTATTCTGATGAATTTCAATCATTGCTTTGATTTTGCTCATTTGACAAGTGCATGCAAAACGTAACATAAAAATATATCCATTAAATATTATATGTGAAGGCAGTAAGAACGACATGAAGGCTACTATGCACACTTAAATAATTATTAAATTTTTGTTGAATACTCTAAAATGTGATTAATAAAAGATAAATAACTGACTAGTTTAAGGCGGAGCGTTAGCGTTTAGGTAATTGCTATGCAGCATATTTTGTTGGTTTTGTTTGCTACGGTTGATTCACCTTTTTAATAAGTTGGTAAACTTATCGACAAATACATTAATGAACAAAAGTTCACCTTCGTCGTCATGGCAGAACGTATGCGTTGCAAAAGTATAATTGTAACAATTATTTTAGGTATGCTTAAAAAATGTCCGGTAATATTGAAGGATTAGTCACGGTAATTTTAAGTTTTACTTCCCTAAATTTAATTTGATTTTGAAGGCTAAAACGAAAAAAAATCCGAAAATTACCTTTAGATTAAAGTTTATTAATTTTGTCGGACACAAAGCGGCTGGTAAAAGAATCGCCCGCCTTTACCTTCTAGCTACTAAAAGTACAGAGCACACCGTTGAAATAAGGGTTGTCATACTAATTCCGGATCCATCGTAAATGCTCAGTTGGACTCAAAAGTGCAGCAAACAAACCATATTACCCATTTTCGCCTCTTCGTTTTTGTACCCCCTACTAGTCTGCAGCTACTAAGGCAACAGGAGCACACTTTTTCCCTACCACATGTTTGTTTGAACATAATCACTCACCGCAATAAAAGCGACCATAATAAAACACAAGTCGCTATCACAGCACAGAATTTATGGCAAAGGCTTTTTTGCTGCTGGGTTCTCAGGTGCTTTGATAATAGCTAAACCTATCTACATACATACAAAGATATATATAGCTTCCATTCACTGAATTGAGCAAAGTTGATACGATTAGAAACATGGAAGTTAAATTACATATGCAGTGATTTGACGCCCGATGTAAAAAGAAAAATCTCGAGCCTAGAAGGGTTGCGGAGAGGGAGTGAAAGAAGCTATATATGCTCCTCCTGTCCTTGCTAGCACTGCAGAGTGTCGTATAATATTACTGGTACTCAGCGTTGCGAAAGAAAAGCATCTAAATAATCTATAATGCTCGAGATGCATTATTCATCTGCAGTTACAGCCTTTATCGACAAGCTTAGCTAAAACCATCTGAAGCTACTTGTTTTTTTAAGATAAAACCTGAAGCAGTAGAATGCAAACCTGTAACATCAGATACTAATAAAATGACGTTCTTATCAGTCGGCAGAAAAACGTGAACTCTGAAAAGGCTAAATAATTTGTAACACCTGTAACGTCAAATGCTTCTGCGTGAATCTGAAGAATATTTGTCGTAGTAGGGTCAGTTATGATAGCCTCTTCTAGACAATAATATTATCTCCAAACCATGACTACACAACTATGTATGACTTTTTAGAACAGTGTGCATAGTTTTGGTTTTTGATACGGGCCTACTCGCGATTATTGAGTGTTCACATGAGTAGAAACCGACTTTAATTAACGCAAGTATTTATATTTCTCTCCCATAGAAGAACAGTTCAATCTCCTCTGTCTGCTACTCATAATAGTGTATTGAATGGTTACAGGGTATTTTCGTATTCTCGCAATGGCAATTTTTTTACATTCAACTTCCTATTCCCGTATAAACTCCTTTTGCGTCAAGCTCAAACTTTACTGCGTTTAAAGAATAAAATATCCATTTTCAGAGAATGGACTAACGCTAGAGGACCGTAGCGAAACCAAAAAGTCGACAAAGGGACAACAAAAAAGTAAGGGATCACGAAGTTCAAGCCAACGATTATAGGTAGGCAAGGAAAGCAGACACAGTTACAGAAAAGCGAACAGACTCAACAACAACAAACAGACGAACAAACAGACAAGCGACGTATGAAAAACAGGGCCATAGCGGCTATGTGAAATAGGAAACGAAATAGAAAGCATAAAAAAAGTCTAAAGAAAGCAAGAAATGGAAGAGTTAGATAGGACCGAAACTGTTCGATGGCTTTCAAACTCCATATTCTCAATGTGGTTCCTACCGTGTGGACAAAACTTTCTTCAGCCTTGTGAAACCCGACGTTTATGTCCATTCGGATAAATATTTTCCTATAATATGGCAAACTAAATCGATAGACTAGATCAGATTTATGCTTTATTAACGTTGGAAGGTAACGGAAAATCTGCGAAAGTACGACGGTGCCAATTTAATGTAGTTTATAAAACGACTTTATCGATTTGACGCAATTAGATAAAATGTGTGAAATTCTTTAATAATGGTGTCTTATATTTTTGGGATCTAAATGAATATTCTCTACAATTTTATTCTGTCGGGTGACGTTTCCTAGCGTTCGTTAGATGGTGAGGACAGCGTCATGGAGGAAAGGATAACTTGTTGAGAGCAAGTGCATTACCGATCGATTTTGTCATCCAGTAGAGTGAACCAAGATACTGCTCATGTAAGATGAGCACAGAAGAGTGCACTCAAGGAAAAAATGTTATTGTAGACCACATTGCCGATTAACAGACTGCTTATGCCGCTGCTCTTGTTGCTTCTGAGGCCACTGGAGGTCTGGTTCCTGTCTCTCGTAGCACTATAATTTCGTGTTACAATAAAACAGACGCATTTGTAGTTGTTGAGGCTGCTGTTGTTGGTAGTAATGACGGTGTTTGTTTTCATGAATTATTCATACACTACGCCATTTCCTGCTGTGGACTTTGTCGGCAATACACCAGATCCCTACTACGCACTGTGCGCAATCAACTAAAAAGACAACGATATGACGGTGAGACGACCATTTTCAGGTTTGTTGTCGACAGCGATAGTATCAAGCAGCACGATAATATTAATTACCATTGGATGAAGTAGAGACACTACACCATACACCACATTCTTTTTCCATATATAAATTCCTTGCATCCCCTCGTTTTTGTCTCTATTACATTGCTCATTCCACACACTACTTTTTTTTTGCACGTATTGATGCGTAGAAGGACCTTTAAAGCTTAGGTATTGAACATGAAGGCATATGAAGATTATGTACGCTAAAATAAACAAATTAATAAATGTAAATAACATACATAGAAGCATCATCTTTACTTGAGTATCTGGAGCACAGGCAGCACACGCAATAGAATCTTTACTTTTGTTAAATTGTATTGCAAGAGCATAACATTGTTGCTTCATATTCTAATATTAGGCAGCGTCCAACGATACTTCAGACGCGTCAGAAAGGCATACCCTATTATACCCACTTTTTCAGTAGGTGCGCCAAACGCTGATACTGTAAAATTATTTCTAAGGTCATGTGCATGATTGTTAAAAAATTTGAAGTGTTTCAATGAATGACGCATATATTGTTGCGTAATATATATAATATTGTATAATGAAGACTGTTAGCGCGTTCGTTTGCGAACCATGGCACATTTTCTGTTGATTCGATCTTCTGTTCTGTGATGAAACGATTACGTACTTGTAGATTTCTTGCAAACGTGACCGTAAAATTTCACCAAAAACTATCGCCTTGGCGTAAGCAATAAAACTCCGGACATGTTATAACGATTGTAGTAACATATGTGTCTAGTCATAGCGAGCAGAATCGTCGCCGAAATGTACAGAATGGAGCGACTCTCCTCGCCGGAAGTCATACCTCCAAGCGTCCTGTCACTCAGTATTTGTGGTTTAATTGTGTCCTGTTCCGTGCGTAACAATTAGCTCTGCTGAAGTACGGCACAAGGCTATCAAGCCTACTCACTCGGACTTTACCAAAAAATCGTTCGTACTAAATAGCGCTTTGAATACTGTTTTGGTGGCTGTTAATATTTGTCCCGTTCGTCAATACTCTGAGAAGACAGTATGCACTGGCTTAGATATTTCCGGTAACAGTTCCAGACATTGATGAAATTTTTATAGCAGCATATAAAAGTTTGCTGTAGATTAGGAGCCCCTTATACCTCACTTCAAAAATATCACTTCTAGTTTTTTCAGGGCTCAGGGCAACATTTCGTGATAACAGCATTCAGTTTGCATTACTCGTAAGAAGAACACTATAATTAAATGTGTGTCGACTGCAAGGCACATGCAACCGATTTGCTTATGCATTATTTCTTTAAGCGCGTCAACAAGGTAGATAACATGCTTGCAAGGGCAATTCTTGCTTGTCAGCACATGACAATGAAGTGCAACCTATGAGTCATGAACCCGGTTTTTCTGAGCCACCAAGGCATCGTCGACTAGCAGTCACCTACAATCCATGGTCCTACAACCATGGTTTTTTCAAATCTATTTTGATCATTTTTTGCACGTACACAGTTCCATGGACCTTGAAATGCGATCAACAAAGATGGACGCCTTCTTGTTTAAGCCTACTGCGCAGCATCCTATCAGTAGTAGGTACTCGTCTGAGCTGCTCAATGGATTTGAGGTTTTTTAAATAACCAAAGTTAGAAGAGGGACGACAACCAAAGGTATGCTACCAGAATTGAGAGGCTCAATGCGGGAGTGTGAGTGAGAATTATTTAGCCAAATGACATGGCTGAAGAAAAAGGTCGCCGCTTGACACCGGCATCAAATTCTCATTCCTAGGAATGACTCATAGATCAAATGCTGCTCGGTTAGCATTTGCAGATTATCAAACTTATGGAGTTATTGATTTTGGATTAAGACCAAAGTCGTGCCCGTACAAAGATGATCAAAACAAACCAGCAACAAACTGTTTGAAAAAGGATCGTTACATCACAGCAACAATTGAAGGGAGAAGAACCAGAAGAAGGGCATCGCATGCAGCAAAACGGAAACTTGCATATTGCGTCTCTAAGTTTCAGATTATCGGAGCCTGAGAAAAAGTTCAAACAAACGGTCTGTTGACATCAACGCTGCCCAACTATAAGAACCTAAACTTCAAACAGGATATAATAAACAGGCATTACGATTTATGGAATTAACAAAGGTACAGTGGTTGATTTCGAAAATTGACATTTTACGGGGCATTTTCTGGCTCGGAAAGCTTATTTTACACTACGCATCTAATAAAGGACATTTAAAATATCAAATTACCGAAGCATTTATATTTATAACCGCTGTCTTCCACTCGATGTTCTAGCACGTGCACGTAAGGGGCTTTTTAAGAATAATATACCAGTTTTAGCGTAACCATCAAACATACTTTGTTACAGTTGTTGTAAACTTTCTTTTTTTATAAAGCTGTAGTGGTTTCCTTAGAATAGTTCGGGTGTAGGACAGAACTGCTCGCAGAATACTGACACTTCATACCAATTTTTTAAATATGTTATCCCGAAATGGTACTAATTTTTTTTATTTCCAATAGACAATGTCCATACGAATAGCGTTTGAATTCGATAAAAAAGTATCGGATAGCCGATGAGACAAAATTTTCTGGGACATTAGGTCTCTCGTAACCAATATATTAACGAGGCCGGAAGACTCTGCGGTGTACGGTCGCAAGGAAGTGAACTTATGGATTTTTTAGCAACAAAATTACACTAGTTATTCCACAATAATTAATGAACTTAAAAAAGGCACGTTAAGCACATTACTAAACTGAAAGAGATTTACCTGAACAGGTGACCGAAAATTAGTAAGTACAATATCACTTATTACCAAAAGTTTTGACGACACTAATTAAATTTTAACAAAACCCGACCCTGTCATCCTAACAATAAAGAGAATGTGGATAGTAATATTTTTATACATTTTCAAAAATCGTGTAACGAGAAGGAGAAGTGAAGGAGAAAAGGGAAAATCAAATGAGGAGACAGAATAGGACGCTTTCTAAAAAGGAAAGAGAGTAACTGAGAACAATGAGAAATAAAATGTAACAGAAAAATAATGTGTGAAAGGGACCAAGGATAAGAATGAGGTGGCAGGATCGACACATATTTATGAGCTTTACAGTAGCGTCTCATGCCCGGCTGCGGTTCTGTTGATCCTGTACTCTTCTTTTTTCATATATATACCTTTCATTTGAAAAAGACACATCTCAAATTTTTATTCATGCAGCTTGATTACATTGCTTCACTTGCAACATTATTGGTATTGTTGAATAGTATTATTGAAATAATGGAATAATAGTGAGCTCAGTTATGCTGAGTGTGTCGTATGACGAGCACATCTATTGCAACAGGCTGATTTTGCAATAAGCAGTCTGGATGTCAATGTTTATAACAGACAATAAACTGCCGCATCTTTCCAGATTTTTCTCGATAAAATGATCATTATTAGGGTTATGTTGTCGACATTACGTCCTTCAAGGATGGTACTATCTTTTCGCATCGTGAAGGCATTACAGCAAAATGGTTGTAATTATTTGAAGTTGTCTCGCGGCCATACATCGAATGCTGTCAAATGCAAATCGCTTCTCATTATTACAACTAAACGGAATCTATTTTTTGGGCTGTTCTGTTTTTCCTATTCCTATATATTTTATATGTCTAACAGCCATTGGAGTTGCGCTACGACTGGCCATAGAACAGCTCTGTCGGAAGTTATTATAATTAGTCCATGTCGGTGCATACTGTGCAACAGCTAACCACCCAACGATAGATTCTGTTTCTTGGACGATACATTCTCTAACACGATTAGCGCCTTGAAGCAAATAAGGTAAAAAAATCTTCTGCTCATTCTTTCTTCTCATTTTGCGAATTTCGCTACTAGTCGCATATATATATATATATATATACGTTGGCCTCTTGTATTTAAAATATTTTTTAAAGCTGACCATCAGCCAACATCATAACGTTCACGGTAGCAGTTTTTGCATTACTTCGTAACACGGACCCCATATAAATGTAAATGTGCACCGGCGGGTATCGGACCCGTGCACCTACGTGTCTCCTTCAGTCGCGAGGTGCATACGAATGCACCAAGCCACCGAGCTCGACGGACTGTTGTGCCTATTATTACCATCTGGACATCTGTTGACACATTTGTTCTATTATCTGTCTTTAGTGCCTTCTGCAGCATCCTAAAGTTCAACAAGCGATCGTTAGCACTAACCTAACTTAGAAGGTCAAAGACTACGGCTAGCTGACTACGGTCGCTGACTATTCGCTATTTTTAGAAAAATATGCTGTGTAACGTACAAATATGTGCGCAGCCGGCTAAAATGTAAGCTTGGGAGTGCCTTTGACCATCGTAAATAAGCAAACTCACTTTATTATTCGGTGACTTGTTACAACTAATCAAATAATAGAAATTCAGCTCCCGCCCATTTAATTAATGTTCATTCATATCTCGGTTTTCCGAGTATATTTGGCGTTTGCGTCAGAGTATGTAATAAAAAAAGCATCATCCTTTACCTATAATACCACAAGAGGAAGCTAATAATATAAGCCATCATGGTAGACTGTCTCAGTCTTTTGTCAGTCCCTGTTTGATCACAGCAATTTGGTGATGCTTGTACAACACAAAATGACACATGTTCTGAGAGCTTGCGCGATGTTAGACTAATTGCATGGAAGTGGGCAAATAGGACAAGGAATAGGTGAAAGAAAAGGAATTTTAACTTATGTGGGTATCTGAACGCACTTGCCTCATGCGAAAATGTTATATTGATATGGACACCACAGTAATTAACGGTTACGGAGAGGGTTGTCTAGAAGGTACGTCAACTGGTTGTATTGACAATAACAAAGTGGATATAAAAGGAAATAGTTGCACTAATAAAATTAGTAGTGGTAATACAGGGAAGCTGCACACAACCAAGTTAAAATACATACGATGATTAACTTGTACGCTAAGGCAAACAGATAACAAGGAACTCCGCATACAAATAAGCACAGCTGAGCCAACAAAAGCGATTGGGCCCTGGTATACACATCCGTTCACCTACAGTTATAGAAACACTAATGCACATGACGTTGCCTTTAAACTTTAGCAGGATATATTTCGCAAACATTATTATTAAAGTATTGATGCAACGGCGAGAAAGGATGTTGATAATAAGCTAAGAAAAAGATAGAAAATGAAAGAAGTTATGTCAAGGGACAGCTGGGAAGGCTTCATAAAATAGCCATGGGCAAACAAAGATGATCAAAGCCACGCTTTTGAACAATCTGGTCTAAAAGCCGGTCAGGTGCATTTTTCTAAACCACCTAAAGCTCACTCTTGAGGTAAGTGGAAAGATAACGCTGGTGAAAGCTGGGCTTCCTAAGGATAAGGCGCTTGGCTCGAATGGAGCTCCGATGAAGGCCACAAATGTCTTGTTTTAGGAGGATCTTTAAACGGATGGTGGACACAGTCCAAAAAGAAGGGTAGTACTTCTTATATGCATGAGAGAAGCTTTTACTGAAAACCAATAAATCGCGCACTTATCCAGCGGGTATTGCATAATATGTCTCTTAGATGAGTTCTAGATGGCCCTAGAAATAATTATCAATACAAAATTGATTGATGAACTCGAGGAAAAATATACTTGCAGACAAACAGGATGACTTTCGTAGATGTAGTTCTGCTGAAATGACCATCCAAACGGTGCTAGACGAAGACGAAAGTCGAAACCAGCTGTCAAAAAGGCAGTTACGTCTTACCGGGTGAATGAAACGCTCTCAACTCAGCCAGCCTATAAATTATGGTCATGAGCAAGAATAGCAAGAAGAAGGGCTTTCCTTTAGCTAAGGAAATGTGCAAGTTCATACTTTAGGGAAAGGGTAAATCATTTAGAAGAACACGGAGTAAGTCTGACAGTGCAAATCCTTGAGAAATCCAGACAAAAACACCTACGTTAAAACATGTTCTATAACAACATCTTGGAGCCCTTAGGCTTGAATGAGATTAAACGTTAAGCGGGCAACCCGATCAGTTGAGCCACAGCTCGAAAGATAAACATGCTTCAGCGGGAGGCACAAGCAGCCACTGACTCTGGTAAATGAATGAAAGGATGCGGTCTTTAACATCGATCGATACCTAAAAAAGCAAGGGATGTTCATTGGACATAAAAAGCATTGTCATGCCTGTCTGTCATTGAGTGGTATTGACAGTAAGATCAATGGATTTTGCCTGCTACTCTCTGATAATGTTCGCAATAAAATAGCGATTTTAACCGCCGAGTTGGCAAAATGTCCAATGTTCAAACAATTAGGGAAAAGTGGCACCTACATCAAGAAGTCTTGAAGCGCGGAAGCAAATGTTTAAGAAATTGCAGGAAAAATTGATCAGCGTTCTTGAGGAGATCTAGTAGATTAGTCAAGCCAACGTATTACTGATATACACTAAATTGTTCCGATAAAGGCGTGATCACGCATCCAAAATCGAGACGTTACCGACGATAATGGTCGGTCTAATCGGTATTGTGTTGGAAGATGAACTGAGCTGATTAGTAAAGCAGCCTGATCGAAAGCTTTCTGAATTAAAAAGGAACTATAAAACAATAGAGTCTCCCGGTAAACCACCAAGAAAAAGGACAATAAAGAAAAAACGAAACATATCTTAGCCCGCTTAAGTACACCGCAGGTGGTTTTAGAACAATATTAACTAATAAATTATAACAATAAATTTACTACGAGTAGTAATATGTCGATATGTGAAAATAGCTATGCAGAAAGCCAAAGATAACGACAGGGCACTCTTCTTCTTCAAAATTCTTAATATTCGAGCCAGTATAAGCAGTACCGCGTTCACAGTTACAAGAGACGTGGAAGAATTCCTCGTAAAACTTGATGAAGATCTGTAAAGCCGGCCATAAAAAGTGGTTTTGAATAAGGTAAAGAAAGAAACTAAAGCTTAGCCTCCACGTTCATGAAAATACTAACATCTTGCGGGGCCTCTTTCACTAGCGCACCACTTCTTTGCGAGTATCATACGAGTCGGGAGGCCGAGAATGGCGCGAATGAGGAAACTTGGACAGCCGCCACAGCAGAGGTACTGAAGTAGCGCTAAGATCAAGCAAGGTAAAGTTTTTTGGCTTGGCGACATTCTCCGATGCCAAATTAAACCCTCATCAGGATGCACCTTAGGATAGATGTTGCCACTTAGATCATAGCAGAAGACCGACCACCGGACGGCATAGAAGTTGGCAGAAGTTGTCCTTCACCAACAACGGCGGCTGCACGTCATATGTCTAATCTGCTCGCTAGCTAAAAGTTCAAAGAAATTACTAAAAAAGCGCTAAAATTTTTTTCGATGCTTTGAAGATGTTCATTTGTCCTCTAAAATGCATTGGTCGGTAATCGCGGCAGCGCATCGGATTGTTGTTAATGCTAGTGAACTAGGCAGGTGCATTGCTGGAGATTCCCTCAAGTTATTCCTTAGCTAAAATGAGAGCGTTTTCGCACCGCGCCCTGATAATCTATATTTACTAGAACAATGGCAAATGGAAGAACAACGTTTTTTACGGCCACAGACGTATTTCAATGAGCAATTCTTGCTGCTGACCCAATAATCACAGCCTAGGCAGAGGCAGCCAGAGGTATCAAAACTAACAACTATTTCGTGCAATGTCGATATAGATGGCTGGTTCTTCTTCAGCACTCAAGAAGAGCATGAAGGCAAAGCGAATTCATAAACCAGACACCATTTTGAAATACGAAGATTAAAGGGAGTTAAATACTCTCAGAAAACGGCCTGAATAACCCATAGAGAACAAATAAAGAAGGAAAGCTGCTAGCCTGGCAGGACAAGTGGGCTGGAATGCAGTCGCTGCAGGTTGCCAGAGTTTACACTATATTAGAATATTATAGTTTATAGGAGGCAAGAACTACAACGAACGTGATCAAAGCAAAAATATGGAGACTGAACAGTGATCTCATCTGCTCCATTATCAGTGCTTGCAAGTTGGGCGCGTGATTGTAGTTCACAAACGGGATGTGTGAATGCGCTCGCGCAGTGCATGCTTAAGTAAGTACTACAAATACAAAGCCCCCATTGGTATTTTATGTCTCATTTTCAACTTTTACTGTCAAAGCAATATACATTCAAACAATCTAGAACAGCATACGTTTGAGAACATGTGAGAGCTAGCAATTTGAAAGCCCCATTACGCCATTACATAACCCGATTGAGACCCTTACGCGGAATTAAGTTAGGTGCATCGTCTGCAGACTCCATGTATTGCAGTGGAAAGTAATTTACAGGCCAGCGGTACGTGTGGAATCAAAGGTTGAAAAAAATGGGTATTGTTATATTTATAGCTTCTCGTTTTTACGATTTTAAATTTCATTTCTTATGCTTAAAAAAATTTGTAAAATTACATGTTGGTACGGGAATAGTCCTTCCTGAACTTACAATGTTAATAGATAAATATCACAGATGATGAGGTTATATACATTGATTATATTTATATAAAGCAAAATGTAAAGCATAAATATAAAGCAAAAGATTATACAGCTGTATTAACCGCAGACACGAGAAAACATACGTACATATCGCTGCCAACGAACAGATTTGCGAAATTGAAAGAAGTCGCAAGTGTATGACTTCTTTCGGTATGACCTTGGCCAACACCACTAGTGTTGACCAACTTGTCCATCTGTTCAGATATCTGCTCAGACATGCTGC
Organism: Tropilaelaps mercedesae; assembly: GCA_002081605.1. Classification (NCBI taxonomy): domain Eukaryota; kingdom Metazoa; phylum Arthropoda; class Arachnida; order Mesostigmata; family Laelapidae; genus Tropilaelaps; species Tropilaelaps mercedesae. The sequence continues at coordinate 41,270 of MNPL01007944.1, read as the reverse complement.
TTTGCCATAGTCTATCCAGACAGGGACAACAGTTTCTGCCCTTTTCGTGACTTCCACATTTCTTGCCTTTCTCTACTTAATATCAGAATGACAGATAGAACGAATACGCTGTTCTCATTTATTAGCCATTCATCTTGAACCCGCACAGAATTATATGGACCCCATAATTTTCAATATCTGTTTTCCACTTCCGAGGGCGGCTTAAGTGTTTGATGGGTAGGCTAGATTAGATTTGTCAATAAGCAATGAACAAGATTGAATGAATGCGCTGAAACCACATTAAAAATAATTTTTAATTTGTTTCTTTGTATACATTGAGCGCGAACATTTTCTTTCTTGAACGCTATGTGAGTGTTGTTCTACTCCGAAAAGCCTTAAACTTTAAGCACTTTAGCTCACTCTAATACATTATAATAATAAGGTGCATGGGTATCTTTTAAAGTTCCATAATAATCGGGCGTTCTTTTTATATTACCCAATTTTTTTGGTCGATCTTTTTCTGTCGGCCGGTTTGCCATTTTTAAGAATTTTTATTTGTTTATTCTCCATTCGGTAAATTACTTAGCTGCTAGATTATTTAATAACTTCTCCGATTACTCTAACTCATTCGACAGTGTGGGGTCTGGAAATCGATAGCAGGTTCGATTAGGAAAAGCGGGCAGTTCAAAAATTCTGTTACATGAGCTGAATTAATCTTGTTTGCTCTTGTGCCCAGTCCATTTGAACGTATGAAAAACATTGATGAAGCTGAGAGTTAGACGATTGCAGTAAGACTTATTAAACTTCTACATTCAATAGGATAATTAGCAGAGTCAAAAGCTCTAAGATAATAAAAAATAGAAAAATGACCAGAGAACCGCTCTTCTCATTGGGCTGCTTAAATAATGTGTTGAAATAAACACAGCGAATGGCGGTTTTCTGCCCGTCAAAAATATATGGCGGTTTGCCCCGGTTTTTATTGGGTCTTTTTGTGCCTTTATTTGATAGCTATTACAAGATTATACTGCAATGGTACAGATTTCGTTTTGTAGGTTTACGTTAAAGTCTACATGCCCACACAGAAGCACACACAAGTCAGGGAACTTAGTTGTACCTACCCCTTACTCTTGAAGTTTTATGAGTATCATTCATTGTAGCGACTTTAGCTAAACGCCGAAAAGATGTCTTACCTGAAAAAAATGCACATATATTAACATATACTCTTATTATCAGTGATAGATGCATATGAGTGACACTAAGGAACAAAATAATGTAAGCATAAATAATTCAAGCGATTTTTTAAACTCCTTAACGATTTCACCAGCTAATAAATAAGCTCAGCCTAAACTGTTAAGCCAATTTAGTAAAACTTCGAGAACAAGTTCGTTCTAGCTGACATTTTCAACGGAAATATTTTCCAATGTTTGTATTCGAAGTTACTCTTTCAAAAAGTATCGTGTCTCATTTTTATATATAGCACAAGCATCTTGTATGCAAATTTCAATAAAAGACCCTCGGACGTATGTATAGCTCTTTACTTCTAAAGCCCCACACCTTAGAAATTAACACAATACTCCGTGATTTAATGACATCGAGCTAAATCCTGCGGCTTTAGTCCTATCTACAAATTCACAATTGTGGATATAAGAAGGACATCTGTCAGGTGTCCTATGTGCAATGTGTAGTTTTTTGTCCTACTGCGTTAAAAGCGCACACCTATTTTCATATATGTACTTCTATATCTACTTCTATTTATTTACTACTTTTTGTCTGTTGCTATGTAGGTTTAAGGGTCATACACTTGCAGTACATTTTAATCATAGCCAATTCGATTCTGTGGGTAGACAATCTTTTTTCTGCCAGCCTCTTTGTAAAATTTATCCAGCTTTCGTACAGTACACTCTCTTCATGCACACAGAGGTAGCCTACGGTCATCAGCACAGTGAAGCTTATCATATTTAAAAATAACTAGGCGTTAAAGCCGCAACTTTCTAAAAAAGTATAAGTAAGCGGGAAACTGTCAAGGTAGAAATAGCTACGTGCTTGCTCTTAAATGGTTTTGCGGGGACGAAGATCGGACAGAGCAAGTACACGCAAGGATATTATGAATGTGAAAATATGATTCCAGCTGTTATCAATTTAACATGTAAATAAACCCAACTTTTTAGCCTTTTTGGATCAAGTGCTTCTAAAAGTGCATTATTTATTGTTTATACTTATACCCAGACTACCGGTATTTAGAAATCAAAATCTAGTGTGCGTATGTGTATATACGTACTCCCGTAAATGCAACAATTGCGTTGTCTTCACGTTTTCACGAAACGTTTTCAATGACTCTTGGTTCTGCTGGTTGACATCGATCCAATGTCATTTTTGCTTTACGTAGATATTTTTGTGACAAAGTGTGCCCAATTGAATCCGAAAAGAGTTAAGTTGAATATCCAGATTTGTTCGCCAAGCTGGTAAGAGCTTTTACTAAATGGCTTACTAACAAAAGTAAATAACGCATACGAGAGTAAATACAGTGCGAGCAGTGAAACTAAGTCCTGATCGAAGCTGATTGGGCCCTCCACTCCAGATGGTGGGAAAAATGCGACCCAGAAAGGAGAGCGTTGAACCACTGTACGATAGACCAAGAGACAACAAAGCCAATGCTACTCGTTTGTAGCGATGTCAAATATATATAGCCAAACTTGCTTTTTGTATTTATATATATATATATATATATATATATTTGCATTTATATTTATCTAAAAAAGAGAGAGGCTTGTCGTATCTATGCGTATAAATGGAACAGGTGTTGTTTCTACTGCTTAACTCGTGTCAAGTGCCGCGGCTGCTCACTTTGTGCTTAAAATTTTGTGCTCAAGTGGCTATTTTATTTGTCACAAAGCGTTTCATTTAACCTCCAATTGTAAGTACACCTTTCAATTTAGAAATATAGCAGACGAACATCTAGTTAGTTAATCTTACTAGCATTAGACAATAATCATTTACGTTTTTAATATGCGCGATATCATTTTTCAAATCTTAAATTGTACATATTACCTGTAGTGTATTGCTTGGTCGGAAAAAAAATTGTGAATTTTGTCAAACAATAGTAAGGAAAACGAAAAAAGAAAAGGTTTTTTGCACCGTTGCACTTCATCAAAAGATAGAAGTTTTCATTTTTCGGTCAATGATAAATCTTTGAGGTAAAATTAGTAATTGACAGAAAATAGGTGTGTCATCTTGACAAGATTTATTTCCTTCCAGAGAAAATTGACGTGGACCAACAAACCTTGCACTGCTTCCAAAACCATCGTTGACGGTAAATATTCGACAGGCTTAGACATAAATTAACGCAACATCATTCCAATAACATTTATTGCTGGTCTTGCCGACACGCACAATTATGCTCTTGCTTACTTCTTCTTGTTCTTCGTGATTCTTGTCTCATAGTAACTTGGCTTGAATTCACGAACGCCACTAATAAGGTAGAGTACTATTCAGAGTGAGGGACATATATGTGTTTTTTCAGTATCGAATTCTAATTTATTTTACACAAGACGAAAAACTTTATACGTTAAAAAGGGCAGGTAATACATTTTTAAAAAGCAAGTTACAATAGGTATATTGAATCTGCATATCATTAACTCTTGTTAACAAAACTGCAACAAACTTGCCATTTCATTCAATAATTGTATATAAGGCAGGCTTCCATTGGAGCTTTTTATTGAATAAAAGCGTTGAGAAGATTTCTTTGGGGGCTTGTGAAAGTTAAATGCTTTATATTTTTTAATGCAAGCTCCCACCTTGGATATGGAATCTGTAATTTTGAAAAATTGCGTATTATATAATACCACTAGAACGATTAAAAACCCTTTGGCGTTTCTTTTAAATCTATAGAGGTCATATAAGAATTGTCTGTTGAAGAAATAACTTATTGACCTTCGAGCCGCCACTTGAGAGTCATAGTATGAATGCTTTCTTAGGAATTTTAATACTGTGCGCAAACTTCCATTTATACATCTAAACATACCAATACGTAACAGCTCTTAGATTTAAATTTTTAAGGTACTCGACGTTTCTCTCTACATATATATCTAATATCTTTAGGGCTGGCTATCAGCAACATTTAACGTCCACGATACCGCTTGTAGCATTATTTCGTAAGACGGACTCCATAAATGCAAATGTGCAACGGCGCCGACCGAACTCGTGCACTTACGTGCCTCCTTTGGTCACAAGGAGCACCGGAATGCGCCAAGCTATCGAGCTCAACTACGGATATATCTAACTTAATAAATAAATAATTCACTAACTGATGACTAAGATCGCGCCTTTGATTCTCAGCAATCAGTTTTATCAATCGAAAATCAACAATTCTTGCCATTCCCTAGTACTTCATCAAATAATCATCCCTTCCACGCACAAGTCTAAGCATAAATCGGCACAAGGTCATTCCAATACAACTTACTGCTGGTCTTGCCGACACATGCAACTATGCTCTTTTTCGTCTATGATATTTTATCTATGATAGCTGCGAACATAAAGCTCGAAGGTGAGGCAATTACCAAATAATATTGTGTCGCTAAAGCATTGTTAGTTGTAATTTAACAATGTTTGGTTTTAGCAAAAAACGTCTTGGATGCGTAGGATTAAAAAAATCCTATACTGTCAACGGTGAAATGAGAAATGCATACTAAACATTGAACTAAAAGTTTGTAAATTCTATTATAACATATTACGTGAAACTCGCCAATTCGTCTTAGGCACTAATCTTTGTTTTTCGAAGATCAGGGAAAATTTCCATTACTTGTTATTTTGAAACGGTGAAGTTTTTAAAAAATGTACATTCAATATTATAGTTCGACTGGCTTTGCTTCCTGGGATTTTTCACTGGGCGTGATAGCTTCAATTGCTCTCGAACCTTTGCCGTATTAACTAGTAGTAACACGCGTGCAACATTTGTAGAATTTTTACGAATAGACTATAATATTAGTTATTTAAATTATTTAATTAGTGATTTAATATGTTTTAATTATTGCGTATAAAAACATTTTTCGCCTTCATTTTCAAGCAAGGTATAACTACTTCCATTAAAATTGAAATCGCTTTTCTTCCATAGAAAGGTCATCTAATAATACATAGTACTCTATAAAGAACGATAATTCCACGGTTAAGTTGCTTTTGCACAACTCGTTTTATTTTCTATAGCTACACAAAATTACACAATTATAACAATGGACCACGTGTGACCTTAAAATATTAGCACTTGAGGATCGTGAGCATGTGCAACACTAAAAGAAGCCTACCTCGGTGACCACTATAAATATATTTACATTTTGATTCCATGTAGGTAGAAACGGCTATTGTCTTTAACTCAGAAGCCGCATTTCCTCATTTGTGTTGTTAAAATCTCTAGCCACTGAGTTTTCACTAAAAATTTCTCCTTCTAGCGTGCTATTGTTAATAATGATCCTTCCTCGCTAGTTAACCGAACCAGCCGAACCAAACGTGTATATATATATATATATATATATATATATATGGAGTTTTCATCATGGTGAACTATTTTAGCAGGCGCTAAGTAAAAATGCTTATTTATATGCTCGATCTAAGCGATGCATTTGGCGTAAAAATAAGTCGACTCCAGAGACTATTTGACTGTACATTAACGAAATGTGCCGTCAGCACAAGCGCATTAATGTAGTGATTATATGCCTTCGAGTAATTTTCTGAATTTGTTTATCAAGGACAAAGCTTTGCGATCATGACATTTTTAACTGCTCTGGCCACTTTATGTGAAGTGCTTTATCCTATCATTTAATTGTTACTAATCTTCTTGGTTATTAGGGCAGTTTAACACACTAACTACGTGGCTATCCCCTTTTTATCATTTCTCTTCTCTCTTTATTCATTTCACTTAATTCACTTGGCATCGTTCTTCTTTGCGCTGCTTGGGCTAGCCGAATTTAAAATTTTTTGCCTTTCTTGGCTGATTCGTTCTCTCTTAACCTTTTTCATCACAATCTCTTTCTGTCTCTCTCTTTTCCACCTCCCCTTACGTGTGTATTTTTTACGGAAACCAACGCTACAAATGCAGCAAAGAAACACCAACCGGCAAAACTAACAACAGCAAACGGAGCAACTATAGACAGGGGTAACAGCGACAGCATCTCTGCAATTTAGTACACCGGTTTTTGCCATGCAGCAACGCACACGGCAACACACACATATACAGGCGGCACCAACGCAGTTGGCGGCGTCTGAGCATAATGGTGGTATCGAGTTGACCCACTTTTCGGTGAGTAACGGCCAAGCAGATAGACCGGCTGCAACATAACCGGCAAACCAGCTCTTCTCAGAGAAGCGAATTTTCGCGTCCTTTTTTCGGCCACCAGGGCCAGCAATATCACTTCGCCTCTGATTTCGACTTTGTCGAAGACGTTGACTACAAAAACCACCCGAAAGCAATGAGAACGTAAATCAGAAAACGAAAATGCGAACGCAAGAGCGAAGAAGACTTGCCCGTAGAAACTTAAACTACAGCAACCGCGTCGGCGCATCAAGTAATTCAGGCGGCGGCAGTGCAATGAGTCTACATCCTGACGATTCGACGACACGATTTTCTGGAATTTGGCC
>MNPL01007944.1:0-23224 GCA_002081605.1 Tropilaelaps mercedesae | reverse complement strand
ATATATATATATATATATATATATATGTGTTTTTTATACGGTCACATACGGTTTCTTTATTTAATCCAAAAATATCTGTAAATTCTAATAAAAGTGCAGTGGATGCTCCAGGTTGTTCTAGAATGCTATAAACCCAATAAATCCAGACCAAGCTGAATAACCCTTGTTCAGTGAAATATACACTGGTTTTGGCAAAAAGCACAAAAATGCTTCACCTGTGTTTCCTTATCCTATATAATCAATATACTGCAATTCAAAGAAAACCGAGAAGCGTCTCAAATAGAAAACATAAAAAACTTTAGCCTCAGATTGCCTCATACGTCGTTGGTCGAGAAATCACCTTTGTCTACACCATAGATAATCTGGACAGTATTGTTGTACTTTCTAGAAATATGGGATATTAAATATTGTAAATATCATTGTTGTGACAGAATCTACAGGTTAGACTTCAGAATCTATAACAGACGTAAGGGCTGACGAGCGCTTGGTGGGCTCAGGAAACCGCTAGTTATTAGCCCATCGCAACCTCTTTTCTGAATTATATTCGAAACAACAGGAAAACGAATCGCGAGACCTTATTTTTAACTACACTATCGCTTGTACCAATGCCACTAACGGCTGCCATCAAATTGCAGAGGCAAACCAGTCGACGCTGAAAAACAACAAAAAGCAGATTAAGTACGAGGTATTGTATGTCGTAGCCTGTTTCTGGTTCTAATTTAAACCCCTATTTTTGCTTTTTGCTGCCTGAATCGCGGTACTGTTCTTTCGTCGTCTCTTTGGCTCTTGCATCCTTTTCACCGAAAAGGGGAACCAAATTGTCAGCTATTGGTGACCATAATTTAAAATGATACACAGCATCGATCATATATGCTGCTACATTAAATGAAAAAAGTGAACTACTACAAATTGAGCCGTCACAGCTTACCATTTAACCTATACTTACTGCACATAAAATACTTCGTTATAGAAAAACATATTCATTGATAATGAAGTAGTGAGAATGAACGACTCAAACAAGGGAGTCTGTGCTAATTGTCGGGTATCCACTAATTAGGATGTGCGGTGTATCTGGAGGCAATTCCAGCGTAATGCTGTGAACTTCTCCCGCTTAGACCGACGGCACCACAATTGATGGCTTTTGTGTCTTGTAGGGTCCAGTGTGGTCCATTGTCTTAGCTAATGAAAATGGCAGAGGTATTTGAACAGGCTTGCCTCTACTTGCAGCTACTGTGGTCGCGCCTCTACAACGGGTTCAGCCATCCTTAAACGAAAAGCTGCACATGGTCATTTGCAAAAACTCAGAATTACCACAAAGAAGTTAAAGCAGATAAGGTACATGAAAGTTATTTCTGGAAAATACCAATAGTAATAGAATGAAGCACAGCAGCAGTCTTTAAACTGCAACTGACTAAAACATATTGCCGTTTGTGATACAAAACAATAGTCGTTTATTAACTATACTGTAGGTTTTACACCATTTAAGTTTTCTTAAAAATTATGATAGAATAGTATCATAATTACCATAGATGTTAAGCCCCGAACGATTTAGTAGTACATTAAATCAAGAATTGAAATTTAGTGATGTTTTTACATTCAAATTGAGAATAAATTATAAACGTGAAAAGATTGTTATTTGTAGTAGCTTACTGTTATTAATTCAGATTGGATAAAAATAAAATAATATTACTTAAATATGAATATCTAATCTTAAGGTTAATATCTTATTATAAAACTGGGATGAGTTTTGATATCTAAATCACTTCCACAGCTTTACATTTATCCAGGCTTTTTTAAATGGTTGGTAAAATCAAGTCTAAAATATGACATAAGGTATAAAATGAAATACAATAAAATCATGTGTAAAAAAGTCTACAACCGTGAACCATGAAAAACGTATACATTGTTCACATTATACGTATATTCGATTAGCATAGCACATAAAAACTAACACATGAGTGCCTGCAATCCGAGATGGAAGCGAGGGAAACCTGGAGTGACATTCTTTACATTTTATCTATGAGCTTTAGTATTTCAGTCACAAACTTACTGACCGAATTTAGTTCTCTCACTTAATAAGATAGGGAACTTTCAATTGTTAGCAAGTGCCAGCTAGGTCATGCCTGCTCGACTCCCTGGAAACAAGGGTGACAAGGGTATTACAAAGATGAAGTTGCAACCGTTGGAGCGGCCGGCGACTGAGGTAAGCTGAAAGGCAATCGCAAACAGAATTTTTTCCTTAGCTATTTTGAATGTCAAAAGGATACTTGTATAAGATGCTTGTATAAGAATACTTGTATAAGACTTGTATAAAGCCAGAGGTCGCAACGTGCATGCGAATACACGGAGTCACCGAGCTTGACCGTCAGCGATGGTTTAAACTCTCTGAAGCTCTCTCGGAGATTCAGAATAAATTCGAACCAACTTATGAGAAGCCGAATCCTTCCCAAAAATAGAACCAAAACAATTACTGGATTCGCGGTGAAGTAGTTTAGAGAAAGCTTCGATTGTTGCGTCTATATGAACTACACCGCACACTGCACCGCTCTGCGAAAGCCCTGCCAAGAACGCCGAAAAAAGCTAGGATCCTGCGATGAAAAAGTTTGTTGACGAAAAGTTGCTAGACAACAGGATGATAATCTGAAAAATGCGGACTTGGCCAAACCGCATCAATTACCCTAATAGATCATCAATAATACAGCGATGTGATCAATACATGTTTGTGACGACGGATACGTGACCCTGACAATTATGTGATGAAAACCTCTAAAAAAGAAAAACATTAGTCTTGACAGAAAACTTGTTTATAAAATATATATTTAAGTCACCCCAATGAAAACCAGTTTAAGTTCCCAATCTTTGCTCGAAGTCGAATTGCCTAAACAGTACTATCTCACTGGGCCTGACTGTAGAGAGCGCTCTACGACGCGGCCGCATAAAGATTCGAAAGCCGGCTCCACACTTCTCTCCCTCACGACTATAGGCGAGGAACTTGACATACCATAGTTGGCATACACAGTGTCTTTTAGCCGCTTCCACCACATTAAATTAGAACCCTTTATCATAGAGGAAATCACGCAGGTTGGAAGTTTACCCTGACTTTCTAAAACCCTCTGTTAGAAAAGATAGCGTCAGCCTGAAAAAATTTATATTAAGGCTAGATAGCATGAAGGTTTAAAAGATGTGGTCTTTGACGACGAGCTCAAGTTAGGTAAGGCAAGTGGTAAAGACCAAAAATGTAGACAATGCTTTGTAGGGATTTTGCAGCTTTCAGGACACAATTTGGACGAATTTAATGGTGGAGCCAATGAGAGATTAATAATCTTCAATGATTACGCCTCGATGATATGTATGACTTTTTCTCATGCCCAAAGTAGGTTCGACTTTTTTTCGTTTCCTGCGTCTTTTCTGGCATACGCCTCGGGACATTAGGGTTGTACCAGGGAGATCCACATGTACTTTCTTATCAGCTGAGATGTTGGCTATGACCGTTCTCACAACAGAAGCATATGCTTTGCTCGGGCTGTAAGGGAGTTCCCCTGATCTTCAGTGTTCCCAGGTAATGAAAGTAACGGTAAAATGCCTATCACTTTGACATTGGTCGCATTCAGATGCTCGGATTTGGCATGTGGCAGGAGCTGGCATTCCACCCACGTTTTTCCTTTTTCAATCTTGTAGGCTTATTACGGTGCAACAAATTGGACGCTTAAAGTTCTTTACAATTTACACATTTGAGTGCCTCGCGACAGTTGACAGCCATGTAGTCTGATTCGCCTCATTCTTTACAGGCGTAAATAGCTCCTTTATGGCTGAGCCTTTGATAGTTCAAACAAAGAGGTGGAAAATCCAGCGTACATAATGGTTCGTGATCCTAGTCCAGTTGCATGACAATCCTCTGCATTGCATAATAACCAAGTTGGTCAATAGCACCGAAAAATCTGTAACTATTTTAGCCTTCTCAGGGGTATTTTTCCAAACTTGTACAACACCAAACTTTAGCTTCGGCTTGGAGTATGAGTGAGGTTTGAATATTTCACTGCAAACAGGCAATTGTCCCAAAAACGGCTTGTCTATTGGAGTCATCACCTAAGCTACCGTTTTCGTGAGTTGTGCGATAAGTAATGATACGATTTTAGCTCTACTTCGTTGACGATTTTCTAGCCAAAGTCATTTTTAGCCAGAGGTCATTTTTCAAAGAACCTTTTAGCCACATTCTGGTTAGTTATGATCTTTACTTAGTAGCCTTTAAGTAACGTCTTCAATGATTTTTAATGCTCTTTAGTATCTAAATTTTCAAAATATTGGTTTGGAAATTCGAAATCTTGCCACGAGTCAGCAGTAGCACTGCCCATTCCTTTCGTTCGTAGATTTGGTTTTGCTACCATTTTATGTCTCTCCATACTTCTCTTCTTCTTCTTCTTCCACTGCTTAAGTGCAGAAGCTGCATGGCTCATTTAGAGCACACAGAGTTGCTTTGGCCCTTATCCTTCTAATTTTTTACTCTCTATTGCTTTAGTTACGCAAGTGTAAAGCGTTGGAAAGTACTATTGTCTGTTTTCGTTTATGCAAGAAACAATGTACATTAACATTTCTTCTCGTAGACTATTATACTTAATTCAGGAAAGACTTCGCACTATTTCTCTCGAAAAGACCTCCACGCCCTAAGCTTCTATTTCCGATACTCTGTTCTATGGCAAGCCGCACTTTTCCGTGCTAAAGTTTTTTCTATGTTTTTGACTCTTCTTCTCGTTTAGCTAGCAATTTTTGGCACACATACTTTTGCCTCAACAATCTGTGGACGGGTATTTGCCTTTAAATCATGCCTCAAGGTCGCAATGTGTAGTCTCTGTTTCAGAAGTTTTTTCTAAAGTTGGATAATATACCTCTGAACCTGCTATTACGTTCATGTTTTTATTGCAAGCACATAGACATTTAAATTTTTTATCGTTTTGGCCTTATAGCGGATAGAATCGTCAAGATACGTATAAGCATTGGCACTCCGGCGGCGCAAGAAAAGTCGACATCGACCGAGAATAATAACGGCTAAGTGGCAAAGCGCGAGGTTAGAATCTGGGCATATAAGCACCATGTATGTGATAAAACTACTCTGGTCTTGAAGTGTATTATTAAGCAGAAATGCATCTTCCTCTCACGTTTGCCCCATGATAGAGGACTCTGCAATTTCGAATTATTCGTGAAGGTATTTAATTTTTTAACCCATATCTAGACTGTTACACGTTTGTCCATAGTCTGCATCACAGGGTTATACCAATAATTGTTTTTCCTTGAAATCCCCAGAATACAATTCTGTATAAAAATATTTCAGATGGAATCGGAACACAAACACTTGAAGCGCCTATTTAGAAAAGATGACGCAACCCTAAATGAAATGTACAAACGGGCATATGATTTTTATGGCCCTTATTTCGGCACCGGGTCATCTGGCTCAAAATAGTTGGGCTGAGCGCGAACACACCGGTTCGGTCGGTTCGGTTACATTTGCGGCACTCCGCTCTGTCGTCATATAGAGTTTGAACTCAAGCTTGTGCGAAATAAATCGAGGCCGCGTGAGCCTCACTTCCCGTTAGCCAATTAGTGTTACAGACCGCCTATCCTAAGATTCTGTGTTTTTATGCCTCGGTCACACCGCTGCCTCGCCCGGTTGATCGCTTTGACCAAATTGTGTTAAATTTTTTGTCCTATGAAGAAAGTCGCCTTGAAGAAACTGATATGTATATATATATATATATATATATATATATCATTACAATAACTTAAAGACAAGTGTGAAGCCCTTATAGGTAAATGGATAGGAAACAAGATATAGGATTAATTAGCTGAAGGATTCGAAAAAAAATGTTTGATACAGAATGAATGAGACGAGTCGTATAAGGTTTCTTCAATCATTCTTTTTGGATCCGGTATTTGCCTCTTCTTCCGTCTCCTGTGACTCTTAAGAAAAAAGTGTGCAACGCGGAAACGGAGTAATATCGGCAGATAACGAGATTTTACGAGTCATTTTCGCTTTAGCTTGTTCTGCATTTTTTTCGGTTCTTGTTTCTTTTGATCAATGGGCAACAACGGAGTGGTGATGCGAGGTGTAAATGCCAATTGCTGAATGGTCGTCTTTTCTTTACCTTCGACGTCTTTTCTCAGCTTTCTATTTCGATATTATCTGTTTCTTGGTATAGGGAATTTCGTCTTTCGTTCTGTAGGTCGGTGTGATCCTAAACATGTCTTTATAAGCCGGTGCCTTCATCCTTTCCTTATCAGACTCTCGAGCAACGAACTAACTTTGCTATTCTCGCACTGCAAAAATTTGGCAGCTTTTCCACTAATAATACTGATGGTGTACCCAGCACAAGCAGCCGCTGCACCGACCTCGACGACAGCGAATTATCAAAGTGAGACGATGCTGGGTGAGTGCTTTCCTGGAGGCGCTTACCAGCGTTTTACTTCCATTTCCTCTTCGTACTACCCCGTCGATCGTTATTTCGGTTGAACGCGGATATTATATTTTGAATTGGTAACTCATGCATTTCGTCACGTTAGCCTTTAGATAAAAGAATACCTCTTTTAGACCTGGACAGACCATTTTTTGCATTGGAAAACAAAAAAAGAGCACATAATGTCATAATAGTTAGACTCTAGTGTCACCTTGGCTAAGCATCCCATTAAGTTTGGAATGGTTATGACTTGCTTGCAAATCGAATAATTGAGACCATAGTCACAAACAGGATAAAGCATTCATTCTTCATCTATTGATAATAGACGAGAATATTCTTGAAGGTAAAAAGACGGCTTTATTTACGTTTCGTGTTTTTTTTCGTTCCGTTTTTCCTGTAAATTGCAAAGTCTGTATTGTTATCTAATACATTTCTCATGTAAGAGTAGGCGCTTGTCAGTTTACTATGGTGAAAACCTTGCCGCGTGGATTAAAACATGCTCATAAATGCTCAAGCTCCAATTCAGGCTTTATTAAAACAACTTTTCTGAAATGGATTGTATAGAATTTGCATCGCTTTAAAGACCTTTTTGTGAAGCGTTAGTTGTGATATTTAGAAGTGCTTATGAAATAATAGACAACAATAAAAATGTAAACTTTAAATAAAAAATGATAGTATTCTCTCGATTCGATTCCTTGGACACTAGCAATAGACAAAAATACAATTCATGACACAAAGTACTATATTGCGCCATCCATTATCTCCGTTTATTTGGTGAATATGTCTGTTGACCAGTATTCACCGATAATGGAGCCCAGAATACCAGAATTTTTTACGCATGAATCGATTTTGATTGCGTTTCCATCATTAACTTCTTTCCTCGTTAAGTCCGTTGACGTCAAAAGTGTCCTAGGAAGCTGTTTCATTTTCAGCTTTATAAAAAAATGAAGTCACGAATTTCAACCACATATTTTTCTATGAGCTTCGTAAAAAGCTTTTTTGAGACATTTAAATTATTTTGCTCTGGGATCTATTACAAATTTATTTTGTTTCGTTACGGGAAAACAACCCCGCCCATTTCTTTTTAATACATTTGATATAAGTACAAGGAGTTTCGATTTTGTTCAGTAAGATGCTGTAGATTCTCTAGGTCAAAACAAAGAGTACTCCCTATATGTACATATAATTACATAAGTATGATAGCAAAGTTAAGATGTCTTCCACTTAAAAGGCCCTAAGCAATACCCGAGATGATGTTGGGTATGATTTTCACTATTGTACAATATTCAAAATTAATCAATAGATAAAACTATATAAAAAACAAGTACATATTTCTAGCTTTCTTACACACACATAGATGCTGAACTTCTCCGAAGTTTACATTCTTATCTATGGCATTGTCTAAACTAAAGTTAGTTAGAATAATAGCAAATAAATAAAATGCAAATTAATGAAATATTATTATAAAATATGTTGTCAACAGTGGTATCTCAACATACATCTCCTCCCCTCTTATTTTTTTGGTATTCGAAACAACTCTTTGTCTCTACGGTTTTATTATTCTTAGAATCGGAGCAAAGCTATGAGTGAAAACGCTTATACAAAGCATCTGCACATGGGATCCTTCAGGCTTTTATTAAGAATGGAAGAAAATAAAGCAAAGTTACTTAGAATACAATTCTTATGCGTTTATGAGATTTAAGACAGGTGTTTTGAGGCAGCGATATTAACCTAATCTAGTCCTATTGAAAAAGGATTATTCTATGGACGATTGAATTTTAACAAGCAGAGGCGCGCAAGCAATTTTGACACAATCGTTATATTTCAAAAGTCAAATTTTTTTTGACAAAATAGTTTGGATGGCTTTTGCGACCAAGAATCTCAAGTACTGTTGACGCCAAGACCCTAAAACATGCTTGGGCAAGAAAAGGCGAACAGCCCGTACGAGTACTAACTTTATACTAATATTTGATAACTCCATATACTATTAAATTCAAATTGAGAGATGTATCGAGGGACTAGGCATATTTTCGGCTCTATTTATAACAACGCGTAAAGTTCATAACATTCGTTAGAACTCTCATTGCAAATCAAAAACTTTAATGGCATATAGGTCTTAAAAGTGTTGCTGATATTATTGCGCACCTTTCTCATATTTTTCAGAGTAGTACAAAAAAGTAAATAACTCAAAAAGCTTCATTCTCGATACTGCGTTCCGACCCTCGTTTGCAAATGACGAAAAACATGAGCTAATATCTTTTTGAGCCTTTCAAGCTAAAAACGACGAGAAAAAATAGCAAAGCATGTATTTAATTGCGAAAAAAAATCAAGTTTCACAAAGAAACATATAATTTCTATTCGCATACTGGCTTTAATGCATGCGCCTTTTTTGAAATGCCACCAGCTATCAGTCCAACGAAGATGCTTCGTGTGACGCTCCATTCTTGTGCTTCATGGGGATCATTAAGCCCTCAAAAATGCGCCTTGTATTGCACCGAATATGGCCTTTCAAAACCCACCATCTGCCTCTGTACTACTGCCTACGCTACAGCTATTACTTCCCAGCAACGAATAGTAATAAAAATTAAGTTCATAGATTACTACTGCACCTTGCGAAAAGAGATGAATTACATGTAAGGGCAAAATAAAGTACTTTATGCAGAGAGGTTGTGTGATTTTGTTTAACTATATAAAGGTGTTTTAGTCTTTGTGCTTAAGTAATATGAAAGTGCTCAGCTTTATGGGACGCCATTATGATCAAGTGCAGGTGGAATGTGGTATACTAGCACAAATTTTACGATCTCTGTGAAATCTGCTCGCCACTATTACCATTAAGAGATGTATAAAATAAACAGTCGTTGATGATAGCCCATTGCAGCCACCAGAAAGACGTGTCTACCTTCGTTTCATGCGTGGTACACCATAGTCTTCATAGTCCAAACTGATGCAAGAAGTCCTAATTTTTGTAATTCACGTAAATTATGGACAGCCAACGATAAGCGATAGGACTGCATACAAGTTGAAATTGCGGAAACCATTACATAGGCGTCGATGTTCCTACTGGAAACCTGCTGACAAAGATAAATCATATGAAGTTCAAATCCCTATTCGGCTTAGGTACTTGCATTCTTTGCTCGTTTTTGTTTCATAAAACCAAAGAGAGATATCGTAAAAACGGCAGATAGCTTATTTATAGTGTCGTCTATGCCTTAAATTATACTTAACAAACTTATTAATTATTATTAGTATTTGCCAGCATAGAGAAGAAGGAACGGTCTTTTTAACAAAGCATTTATGACACAGATTTCTTTATGTGTACCCACGAATGTGAAACCTCGCAAAAATTGACTTTTGGATCCAATATTAAACTCCGTTTTTTCTCGTAAAGAAAAGAGTTGTACTAGTACAATACAAATATTCAGACATATGTGAGCATAAAAGACAACCTCAATAAGCTAGCAAGGCATATTCCATAGGCATTTCCACCAAAATACTAATGTGTTATAGAAGTCTCCAAACTAGACAAGTCTTGTAATAGGGCGAAAGGAACGTAGCCCCGGCAAAAGAGAAGACGTATAGAAGACGATGAAAACGATTCCACGATTCCATGCCACTAGGGAAATAGGAAAAAACCAATTCGGAGAAGCAAAGAGAGAAAAAAGAACTTCGTCAAAAGTTAGCAAAAGACGACTGGGGAATTTTATCAAATAGTCAGGGGCAAACGCAGAGAGTCACAGCCAGGGTTCCTGAACAGTTTGGGAAGAAGGGCGAAGAGGTAGCTTTTTGCAAGCCAAGTAAACCTCGCTTACCTAGAGGTGCATGAAAAAGTAGCACTGGTCTTCAGACAAATGGCCAACGCAATTTTGTGAGAAGGCCACTACCGAAATGCATGAAGAAAGGCCATTTTGGCTCTTTCTATAGATTATTGTATTCCAGTTAAATACATGTTTATATTTTTTTCATAAAGCCTGATAGATTTATTGCTATTCTATCTTAAGTGGATTGCCCACTCTACTTACCAAATGGTGTACGGTGACCGTGGTATTCCAACTCAAATTTTATTAACAAAATTGCTACTACAGCAGATCTATGCATAACTGCGTCCTCCTAGAGACATTTTAATGCATTTGCGATTTATTATGGTGTAAGCAAGGAAAAGTGACATTAGAACTATTTCTTCCATACGCATATAAGGTAAACTGTACGTTTAATAAAGAAATTTACTTAAGTCAGGAAAAATCGAAAAGCACAGGAACAACCTAGGGGTGACTGAAAATTTTTAAAGAACAGAAATGTTGAAGTAATTTTTCTCACACGTTCCAAAATTTTTTTGAGTGAACTAGGCTGGGAAAACTTGAGTGACTGTCAATACCTCGAAATAAATAATAGCCATCATAAATCTGATACAATACAATAAATGGCTGTACTGTCAAAATCTATGTAGGTCATGCTGTTGGACTTTGTATTTGACCGCCACTTTTTTCTACAGAAATCGTGACATACGAGGTCTATGGTATTAATTTTAGAGTACAGTACCGTAAAGCAACTCTAAAACTACTGTGTTTTACGAAAAAATTATTAAGTATTTTGGCTTAAAATTACGGGTCCTTTTTTAAAGAAATAATAAAATAGAGTATCGAGTCAATCCGATCAAATAACTTTTCCTGCATGCGATGGCCCAAGTTGAATGGGTCGTCACATGCAAGAAAATGATCCTTTAGGGCTCTTGCTCTATATCCAATCGTTTTCAAGAAAAACGCAAAAACGAATTCCAAGGACGTCTTGTATATGAAAATTGGTCTCAGAGTTAATGCCCGTAGGAACTATAGGTCGTGTATTTTAGAAGACTACACTTGCTACTTCTGTACTCCTTCTCTCAAGACCGCGCATAAATAAAGGAAGAGAATAAAGCACCGCATGAGCTAATATAAATGTAATCATAAGAGAAGTCTTGTTAAGCTGGTGAGAACACAGACAATAACAAATCGTTGTCCGTTGTCTCGTCTATGCCTCCTCGTATCGCTCTTATGACTTGTAACAAATAAATAACTCATGATACTAGTCATCTTGACCTTTAACATTGTTAGTCAGATTTGCTTCGTCTTATGTGCTCTCATTGTATTATCAAGGGACTTTACGATGTTATGTTTTGCAAGGATACTTACAATTAATACTACTTCTGCCAATGTGTCCGCTAGTAGTTATGGTGGTAATCTTGGCCCCATCTTTCAAATGACCTTAACTGATGGGTCACACGATTTCTCCTTCTGTTCTGCTGTAATCGGATGCGTTACAGGTGCCTACCGTCGCACCAGCCTCAAGTACTCTACTTCTGTTAATAAATTGCTTGTAATGTTAAAAGGAATGTTATTTAACGATAACTACACAGACAGCGTACAGTTGAATAATTTCATTTCCCAACTGGCGTTGCCTGGAGTAACAATATTCATATTCCTGAAAAAATAGGAAATATTTGCTTAAATACACTGCTAGATGCTTAGGCTCACCAATAGAGCTTTATTAATTATTCACAACTTGCACCTAATTCTGTTGGCAACTACAACACTTACAGAATGTGAGTAGTATATGAATGCTATTAAGTCATCACCATCAAATTTAGAGTTTATAAAGAATATGAAGAAAAACTCAAGTACAAATTTGTTTGACTTCGCCATCCTATCCGTCACTAATGGTGTCTCCCAATACCAAAAGGATCTAAATATTCACGCGTAAAATATATATTGTATGTGATTTTGGTATATAATGAATTGAATGGTTTATTTATTTAATGATTGACCAAGTACAAACGTTAGGCGCAAACGTTATAAACTATAATATAAACTCGCCCATAATTTCCTTAGCAAAATGCAAACCTTTGGCACCAAATACTTCGTTTTTTGTTATATAAATAAATTCTAAATACTTATTGCCGCTACGCGGGCGTATCTACGCGACTTAATGGACCCTTTGATTTGCTTAACGACTGACCAGTAGAGTTGTTGGCACGGCTGTTTTGTGAACCAAACAAAAAAAATTTACCAGGAACCTCTTAAGCTTGTTCCCGATGATGCCCTGCGAGTATCGCAAATTACTCTTCAAATTTTGATAGCGACCGCATTATGCCTGAGGCAAAAAATGGGATAAGCATAATTTGACCGCGCAACCTTATGTATATTGGATCCCGACGAGCATGATCTCCAGTTATCATCGTCTACGATGAAAATGGTCTCATCTGAGTAATCATTTTCGATATATTTTGTGTTTTGGGCAAAATCAGACTGCCTACAGCTAATTGATAAAGTTGTACTCTCGTATACCTTTTTACATTTATATGACCGTGTTATTATTTAAAAATGAGCATGTCGAATATATTGTAAATGTACCAGATTATGCCAAGATTCAATTTTCAATTAATATTTATGGCGACAGAAGTTATAGCAAGAAACATATCAGCTTTCTCCGGGGATCGCTTCCGCTAATAGAAAAAATTTTAGATCTATATAGCAAGTGGAATGTGGAATCTTGATCTGCAGTCGGATAGAGGTTGGTCAGTAGCTGTAAGACCTAAAGGTTCAGGAGGTGTCCCAAAGGCTCAGGAGGATTCACCGATTCTGCAACTGAGCGAAATGTTGCACGGTGAAGCAATGACACAGAGCGATATCCGCCTCTATTTTTTTTTATTGTGCATTATCTGCGCACGACCATACGTTTGCAAAACAGCAGGGTGTTCTTAACTTAATCTTTGAATTTTCTGGAATTCCTCTGTTTCCTAGGTATGCCGTAATGCCGTACGCCGTTGCCCCCTATCTGGGCATTATAACGATTCGCCCTTGAAAAAGACGTATGTTACAAGTAAATTATCTAATTTGTTTTATGCTATGTTCAACATTCTATGTTAATCACTTCGGCATTAAGTCAAACAAATATAAATGCCCCTCACGGCTATCAATCTCTTAATCGTTAGCGTCGTCATTTATACTTACAAATTTTCCGTATGATCATTACCACTTCTCAGCGAAAGCTGTGGGTTAAGTCCGCCGTCGTTTTTTTTTAAATTGTATGAATACACCGTCATCCCATTCGCCGCGTCAAGGGTTTTTAGATTTTTTAACTTTCATTGCCGATGAGCCGTTGCCCTCTATAAGTATATATACAAGACAATATTACGGCTATGGTAGCATTTGTGAGGTGTCGAAGGGTGATGCTTCTAGTGCCAGTGTCAACCCAACGTATTAGTAACGCAGGCTAGCTAGAAATCAAATAGTAATAATAGTTGAAGCAGATACTAAAATAATTATTCAGGTTGAGGAAACAGGTTGGGTCTCAGAAATTCGTACCATCATCGGGCTTGTTTTTAGCCCTTTGCTCGCTGATAAAGTACCACAAGAGTCACTGGTCTCTATCGAGGAAATCGATACACATTTAACTCAGATGCGTTCATCCGTTTCTATATAAAAGTTGTCAAGCTGTTTTTCGTTCATTCAGATATTCGATGTTGCTCTCGCTCGAAGTGATCTTATATTAGCTGACATCTGCAGATACGCATCTAATTAGACTCAAGTAGAACAAACGTGGAAGCGCTTTGTCACATATTGTTTGTGTGTCACACACTCTAACCTGCACTCTATTAGCATTAACAGCATTGTCAACGAGTGTACTAATAGCATACACTCACCCATGCATTGATGATTGATATAAATTTTTTCTTAACATTAACTTATACATCGCGTATCTTACAGATGAAACTTATACATATGAAAACGCATAATTTATACATATGGAATAAGTAGCCCGGTGCTCTTAACTAGTCTCCAGCCATTTGGACAACCAAAATATGCAGAGCCTAGATGAATCAACAGTTGTTAATAAAATGGTCTTAAAGCGCCCTTGTACTTCAATTATTTTACTAGATTTTGTGCATGACTTGAATGGGAAAACATCTTATGTCTTCGCGTACAATTCTAGTCTAATGTCTCAAATCTATTAAATTAGGATTGGAAGCCAGCCACACTCACATAACTCAAATCTTGCAACAGCCAAAACAGCTGAATATTTATTTGATTGCGTTTGGAGCAACCTTTCAGAATGCCCTAATTAACTAGCTCCCAGTATGTTGTCGCCAGTGGAATAGTGCTAATGTATCTGGACAGTTTTTATGGGCTAGTGGCATCTCTTCAATTTTCGTAGTGCTAGCGTTTTGTAATTTGAAACAGAATTAAGGAAATTCCGGTCCAAGAAGTAAGGGTTGCGGTTGACAAGACCCCGGAAGTACAGAGCATGTACGATTAAACTTCTGGTATTCAGCTCGAAATGGTCGCTCGGGGATCCCTCTAAGTGACTCTAAGTCCGCAAAATACAACGGACTGTTCCTACAAGAAGATGGATTCCGTATTGTAACTTCTCTCGGCCGCCAGCATTTTGATGGCCGCCACATATAATTCACCAGATATCAGGCTTCCCCGACAGACACCGGTTACAGAGTTTTAGAGCTTCATCCTCATTGAAGATCGCAGAAAGGCCAACAAGAAGAAAGACCAAGAGCATTCTCCAAGTACGATGGGCCACACTTGGCCTACGACATTGCCTTCCTGATTTTAAGTCACCATGGGTGCTACAATAAAGATCATCCAGTTCGACTGTAATAACACAAGGTCTGTCGACTACTTTCTATCGGACATAACGGTGAAATAGGCCATTGACGTCCTCTTATTGAGCGAGCCGAGCAAAAGGCTTCTCAGGAAGTATAGCCACAAGCAATACAGGTATGCAGGTGAGGATCTCAGTGGACCGGCTTCAATCGAGCCGTTGGTTTTCGAGGGTGGAGGTACAATATTACGGTCGATTTTACTCCTTTTATAGTAGTACTAATAGACGTCAAGGTACTCAAGCTGACGAACTATCTAAATCTTCTAGCTGCATCTTACAGGCTCCTCGAAAACGTCGAGAGAGATTTTTAGAGATCCCCTCCAAAATCGTCAAAAAAATTGAAGCGACGACAAAAGGAGCGAGAAGCATCCTGGAATCGCTCTTCTTTTAATATCTTTTCTTTGACCGGGCATTTTTTCGGTAAAATATCATCCGGAATGACAACCTGCTAATTACACCAGCTAAGCTTATGATCAAGAGTAAGCATAGAAACCCGACAAGGCTCTTAGACCTAACGGATTATCCCCGCTGCGTCAACATCTTTTTTAATGAGCCTTCCAATATTGCGACCCATGTAGCTTCGTTTACGCTCTGGGCGAGAAACTCTCCGATTGCCTGGAAGAGCGTGTGTTACGCTACTTTAGACACGGCAGCTCTATGGGTAGAGATGCACGGCCTGGAATTGGCCGTCGCTAAAGGCAAGGCCATTCTGGACAGACCTGGATAGAAAAAACGGGGTATAATAGCTTACTTTGTAACCCAGATTTTTCACCCGACATGGGAACTTTAGCGAATCATTTGCATTGCTCTGGTTTCGCCACCACGAATGCCTGTGACCTTTGCAATACAAAGCAGCCCTCACGAAGCAGACGGACCTCTCGGACCTACAATTAAGGACAGTGCGGGACTTCGTGCACTACGGCGCGAAAACAGAAACAACTGGTTAAGAAAAACACCTTTTGTAGAACAAGTACTAACGGAGAAGCTAATACAAGCCGCGCGGGCAAAGTGGTGCGACTCTGGCGCTACATACTTGTCAGTTTCTCAAGTTTCGGGGCAAGTATCGCCAGATGTGGTGAGGAACCTGGCAGGCGGCCCTGACTGATTGCTTCGGTAGATGCTAGTCAGCCACCGGTCTGTAGTGCTATTTTAAATAAAGATCCAGGCCGGGGTGTGAAGATCGCTACGGAATCAGGTTTCGTCAGGTCTCTGCTTTGGTAAAAACGTTGCCGTGAGCGTTTTCCATTGAAATAAAGAAAAAACCCTTAAATTCTAAGCTACGCTTCACTGTTATGCGGTCACATATATTTTTTAGTTGTGGCATGCGAATTACAAACCCCAACATACTTGCTACTATTGTAATATTGTACATGTGCACATCGTAAGTCAAGTCTATAAACAAATATATATGTCCAAATGAAGAGCAGCGGAAAGAATTGCTGGCATTTTATTGGAATATAAGTATTGAAAAAATTCAGAAGTTTTAATTTGGTTCCAAGAGGTACTTACCGAAAACAAATTTAACATCACACTCATATATATATCCTACACAATAATATATATATGTGTGTGTGTGTGTGAAACAAAGGGCTTCAATTTTAAGCGAGCAGTGAGTAACCTTCGTAGTCAGCAGCAGCAGTAACCAAGTAGCGACACCAACAATAATAGTAACAACGACATGTTTTAGCCATTATAATAGCATGGCGTTACCACACAGGTTAAAATGCCTTCATCCACTTTTTAGTGACGTCGGCACGGATTGCCAAGATTGTAGTAAATGTTATTCACCCGATAGCTGTCCTTTTTCATTTCTGTCCACGGAGGTTTGCACATCCACAATCATCGGTTTTTTCATACCCCACAGCATTACGAACATAAACCTGAGACCAATAGCTCTAGACATTACTACTATTATATCGTGGTATAACAATGTTTGAGTGTCGTTAAGTATTTGAGCCGCTATTGCAGAAGAAGAAATCGTCTTTCCGAAATGACTATTGTGCCTAGGGAAAAAGGGTGAGCAGACGACGAGACCATGAGAGGGAGGTGAGGGGAGCAGGCAAAGGGGGTGGCGGCAAATAAGACGATCGCAACAGTACCACGCTTCTCTTCTTAGCCATTATTAAAGCTCATTGTTGTGTTCGGTGTTCATAACGTCTGCCAGCCTGTGCCTCCATATTGTGCTCTTCTTTCAGGTCAGTCAAATCGGATCTGGCGGCATCGTTTGATTCTCTCGTAATATTATCGCATGATTCCTGCTATGAGGATATTACCTCTAGAGATAGGGCGATGGGGAATTTTATTCTTAACCTTACAGACAAAATTACATACCGAGCGCATGGAATTTGATTCAGTGTCGGCTCTAACAAATTCAACTTCAAACCACGTATGTGTAATGTCTTCAATATTATTTGTCCCTAAGAGTTGGTTAGCCCATGCCAAAGTGTATAATACCTTAAGCGTAATAACACCATCATGTTTTGATTCCCGCACGCGACCAATTTGGTTGGTTTGAACTCGAGTAAAATAAAAATAAAGTTACTTACAATAATAAAGCGGAGGCAATCATGGTACCAACTTCAGACTATAGGTTTTGAAAAAGCAAAAAATGCAATAGGAATTCCATCGACTTTCACATAATTGATGCCCACATTAAAGCTTCATTTAGTTTAACTATGATCCTTGGCGTAGACTTTAAGTATTAGCCGCCACGCAATAAAACAGGAGCCACCTGACAAACACAGATAATATAGGAGTTATTTCACACTGACGTAGCTATCTCTAAATCCTTAAACCACTTTGATATATAACCCTTACTGCCATAACTACGAATTGGTTTTGGATATCACTTGTTTCATCAACAGACTAAAAAAGCGACCTTTAGCGTATGCATTACGTATAAGGATTAGTTTTCGCTTGTCTGTATGACTATGGTACGATAGATAGCAAGTATTATCAAATTTTATGCCATTTCGTATGTGAGTCATGTCGGTCGTTGATATTTACTACATAGATAATCGTTTTGCAGACGCGGATTGCACTTCAGCCAACGAGAGGCAAGCATCGCGTCGTAACGTGACCCCTTTCATGAAAAGGAACCAACAACAATATCAACACGAACCGCAAATGTGCCGGGCAGCAGTGGATCGCATTAAAGCAAAGACGAAAAGAGTTGCGAGGGTCTGGTGTGAACAGGCAGATCGTGTAGTTAGAGAATTGCGCTTCTCTACCCGAGACCTCTCTGTAAAGGAATAGTACAGAACTAGCGGTAACCCGCTAGCGTAGAATATAATGCCTATAAGGCCTTCACGCGACGACGTCGACGACTGGCATTAGCTGGTTGGTCTCTTGCAGCCCCGCGTCGCAGTACGCGGTATCATCGCTTTCAGTGTGCATTCAGCAGCAGTAATATAAACTCAAACATCAAATATATTCATTGCGACGAAACTCCGTGGCAAGTGGCATTATTTAGAGGCGTCGCAAGCAAACCGATTATAAATCAAATAAGTGTAACCAAAGGAACAACCCGAGACACCTATCCTATGTTATAGAGAAAAAGTCCCAGCAACTATTATAAGTACAAAGGCCAAATAGTTAATACGAATAGTTGCTGCATACAATACGTGTGATAAAAGACTGATCATCTGCATAATCTACGAAGTTTGGCACGAAAAACGCGCCGAATCACGAAAAGCAGTTTAACGATATGCTGTGCTTAGTTGGCTGCACAATTAAGAGATATATGACAAGGTTCTATGAAATATTCCTATTGACGTAAACGCTAAATCTGTTGACGGACCCAAACGTGCTTAATCGGAGTTTTCGCTAACTGCTTTTCGCTATCAAAAAATCGTTGCGACAACTTAGTGATAAGATTAGTTCTGCAAGGTCTTTTTTACTTAAATGAGGGTTCGATAATATTTGACGGGCGTCAAGAATAGTTAGAGATATAGTAGTCGAAATATAGTAGTTATCTAATATTACAACTGTACGTTTCATTTAGTCAGTTGGCACCTCTGGCTTTGGTGTTAAGGGTTTTTAACTATGCTGTTTTCTTTTTACTGTCGTTGTGACTGAAGAAGTTTCGGTGAATTGGGACGATCGCTAATGTGATAGACATTGACGATAGTGATAATCATGACGATAGTTTCGACGATGATGATTGTGATAGCATATCCTCCTTTCTTTCTGTCCTTGGTCAACAGGTTTAACAAGGATACTCAAATCTGCACGACAGATCCTCGAAAGTTACACTAAGGCTAAGGATCGAGCAGCCGAAGTAGAAGCCGAAAAGAAGCAAAGGGAGACATGACGACCAACAGGAGTACGGGGTAGTTATGAAAAAGAGGAAGAAGACAAGCACAGCGAGGGGACAAGGGGAGAAGTATACAAGGCAAATTGAGAACGAACGGGTGTGCATATGTGCTAGATGGATAAGAGAGGGGATTGATAAAACACGAAGTACAAGGAGATTCGCTTAAGCATTTTAGTCGCATTAGCTGGCAGCAACGCGCTCTGGTGGCAGTGACAGTGCGGACGGTGTTACCAGAGGGGACAGGCAGGGTCTACTGTGAGTCACTGGAAGAAGGAGGTGAGACTCTTGTTGCTGCTGCCGCTGCTGTTGAGGCCTTTATGTCGTTCATCATAAATGCCGTTACATGTAGCCACTTGTGCGAGCTGGCAATCATTCTCAATCCTCTTCCCTTTTACCGCTCAAGGCGACCGCACCGCTAACAACAAAAGCGACAACTTTAGCAGGGACGATAATGCAACAACAATAACGAAATGCTATCTTTCAATTCTCTATTACCTTGAGGTGAAAAAATAACGACATGTATCGCATAGATATAGCAATAAAAGATTGCATTTCTTTCTATTCAGTCATATTTCAGGCACGCCTGGAGCTTTACAAGTTTTCCAATAGGGGGTCACAGCTATCAATCGGACACGAACAAATCGTTCTTTGAAAACATTCACGTAAAGTCCAGTAGAAATTTCTAAAGAGGGTACAGAATCATTTTAAAATTCAAACAACATCTGTATGCCGTCTAATAGATGCAAGGATCAGCTTTTTGTAGCGCACAATCTATTGAAAGTGATTCCGGATTAGGTTGAATGGTTTATTGAAATGGCCAGGAGTTTACACCTACATACATGACTTTATATTGCGTAGTCTAACGAGTAAGCATTATTTCTTTTTATTCAGGTATAGGTTTAAAAATCGACCTGGAACCTGCAACCTATCTCCAAAATCTAGTAAAGGCACGTGTTGGCATTACTTTAAAGAATTATTGTCAGCAAATAGAGAAAAAAGGGTTTGGAAGGAATTTTTAAAGCCGTAAGAAACCCAAATAGAGAATGTAGGTTTTCAAAATTAATGTTTTAGTGGCTCAGCTGCGGCTATCCAATAAAGCAGCTGAACTATATGAATATTAAGATGTAAGCAAAGCCCAAAATGAGTACACAAGAAGAAGAATGCGTAAAATATTCTTTCATATAATTATATAGAGTATATTAAAGAAATATTAATTTATTAAATTCTGCTAAGCCCCTAAAATATAGTCTTCTCTAGGCTCGCTCTGCTTACTTCTTATTTCCTAGTTAGTAATAATAAGATAAAAACATTCCTTGAGAAAGATAGCTTATATATTTTCAGGTGACGTTTGTACTTTTTGATGACATCTCAAATAGGTCACGAATATAGCCGGCGAAACTATAACAGAAATTGTCCGCTCTATAGTAATTAACTTTTACGAATTCCGACAGTATTATTGTTTCTACATCGGTTAACTGAACCATATGAGCTTTTGAACAAAACAATATGCTGCACGTGATCCTGACTTCCTGGCTGGTTTCCTCCATAACATTCATATTAATCTGACAAAGTTTGAATCACTTTCGCGGTTTTTATCTTTCCCGCTTCCCTGTCTCCTTCATTCCCACTTCCTCTGCTTCCCTGTACCCGCTCTATTTTAGTAACTATATGTGCGTTCTTTACCCTCCCTTCTTGAATAGCTGCTTTATAGAATCCTTGTTTTAGGGCAACAACAGCTACGAAGACACCCCGGCAAGTTCTTCAACTACTTCATTCTGTTCGAATGATTATTCCTGTAGTGATGATTACAACTAGTGAAGCGGATAACCGAGGGTTTTCAGGCACCTGAAAGAGTGGCCTAACGAGACCAAGTTCATTGGGAAGTGTGCGTCGGTGGTGAAGGTGCACAACCCGATCATATTCCGACTTTCCTTCTGCTCGTCTGTTCTACGAGTTACTGTCTGATCGTACGCCTATTTTCTCATGTGGCGTGCTCTTCGTTCCCAGGGGGAAGTATAATTGCTCACCTCTAGCCATGTACCTCTAGGCTGCTTCTTCGTTTCTGCTTACACCAACCGGTCTTCTTCCCTGTTTACCTCCTCTTGCTTTCAAACCTATTCCTTCTCCAGTTCCTTCCCTCACCTTCCCCTATTACCCTGTAACCGCCTCCCCCAGGTTTCTCTGTGCTTATGTGTGAGTCGTCACATAAGCGTTCGTTCTCCTTCGTTCGCTTATATTCTCCGGCGTTATGTCTGGTTTTCTACAGTCTGCTGCTGAACTTTTTTATTTAGTCGCAGGTTAAGTCTGTTGTCTTCCTTAGTCTATGTATTTCCTACCAACTGCAAGGAATACGGTACACGGATTAAAATACACGGTGGCTGTGGCTAAAAGGAGCCATGAATTTGAAAGTTGACCCATTTTAGTTGCAGCGCAAAACTGAAGGACAAAGTCAAGATTAGGGTTAAGATGTTTTTTTTGGCCAAAAAAGAAGAATGTGACACGTGGATTCTCCCACCCTGCAAGGATCGCTTACGTGCATTCCAACCGATCATGCGCGCGGCAACGTCCTCAGTTCAATTAGTTTGCTCGAAGTAAACGACACCAATGCTATGTTGTGTTCTTAACTAAATTCAAGAAAGCTCTTCAAGAAAGTGCCACAAAAGCCTCACTAGCATAGGGTATCGCTTTTAATTGGTACAGTGCATTTTAATGGCATATGTCTACACTAACAGACTACTATGAGATAAATATTTACATTGTTATTGTGTATTTGAAAGCATTTGGCGACTAAAATGTGAAAAAGCGAATGAGGAATTTTTCAAAAAACCTAATTACAAAAAGATTAAATAATTAAATAATAAATACAATTAGATGATTCCCTACACTGTGCTTACTAGGTTATCCGTTCTTTTCGCTTTCTCTTTAACGTCTTTTACGTTTTTTACGATCTTTAACGTGAGCGATAGCTCAAAATGAATTTCATTGCTACGAGTGGTTCTTTACCTATCCGCTATGCCCCCGAAACAAGCATGGCTTAATTTGTTTTCAGCTCTATGTACGAGTTTGGGACATCCTAGCGGTCAGAAGATTCATTATACCCCAACCCGTATTATTTAAATAACAAATATTTGCACTAGTAATAGTAGTTACTATCAGCGTGGCAGAAAAGAAAGTCTTTTTTAAACTACTTATTTTGAAACTAAGCCTAAGATCCTGCCTTATTTGTTACGTGCAATCAGCTTTAGAGCTAGGCGGCTCTCAAAATAATTCTTAAGAATTAAAATGTGATGATTCACAACAGTCTAATAAATTACAGTTTTAGACCCTTCTTTGTAGATTTTTACATGGAGCATAATACACAAGCATCGCCGGCTTGTAAAGAAGAGTGTGAGACTCACAAACCCGCTAAATATTATTTATGCCCCACCTTTCCGACCTGCAATACATTAAAATTACGCCAGTGTGACCTTCTTCTTAATGAACAAGAAATAGTCACTCTAATTGCTTAACTGTCATTGTAAGACATGCACGGTACAAAATGATTCTGGGCTTTAGCACTTTAAGAGTTTATTTGTACATGAAGCCTATAAAATTGAAAGCAAACACTAACTGCTTGGTACAATACAATTAATCAAATGAGTACTCAGCCTTGTACCTTTGAACAGATCCTCCGCTATGCTTTCTCTTTTCTATCCAAGCGCATGCATATGGCACATGAAACACCTCGTAGCAGGCCTAGGCACCCGCCTGCACCAACAGAGCAGACACCATTAACTTACTAATCAATCTTTATTCCATAAAGGCTAGGGCCTCTCGG
>MNPL01007940.1:9378-25525 GCA_002081605.1 Tropilaelaps mercedesae | reverse complement strand
TATATATATATATATATATATATATATATATGTAAAGGGAGAAGGCAGGCGCTGGTCACAGGAAGACTGAGCTTCGCAAACCGATCGTTCCCTTTGCGGCAATTCATAGCCGAAAGAGGTTCGACGATGTCAACAAGGCCAAGTCCCGAAATGTATCTGCTATGTTCCATTAGGGTGATAGCGGTTATCATTTTTGCTCGCAGGTGACGATATTGTCAAGACCGTCATGGGGTGATGCTGACCAAAACGGATCGGCAAAATTGATCGATAGTCAAGGCCATAAGCAACAGAACAAGAGGTGGTAGTCCATGACCTTCGTAACTGTTTGATAGATGGGAGATAGATAATTAACATTTATTAGATAATTAATAATTATCACGAAGTACTTAAGGTCCTCCATCAATCCACCGAGCAGCCTATAAACGGGTCGCGCGAGCGCAAGCGTCGCTAGAGAACTGGCCTATGAAAACCGTGGTCTTCGTTTCAATGAGCAAAAATAACGTCAATATTGAAAAATGGCTCGTCTCTGTCAATTGAGGCAAACAAATATTAAAAAAATGATGATATAACATAGCCTAACTCGAATGCCCTGTTCGGTCGGAAACAATAGATCATTACCCCAAACAAGTTATGATCGTGCGCGAAGAAAGTCCGCATCCCCTTGGCTGTGGGATGACGCGGCTGAGTTGTCTGATGAATTGTGTCGAGCAAGAAACTCTAAACACACACAAACGCTTTCACAAATGCTCGAACATACTCAGAGTAGAGCTACTCTACTATAGGCGAAGAGGACGCTTGGCCGCACTCTCACGGAATTTTAACGCAACAAACTCAACAGAGAAACACATAGACACACAGACATGCACGTGCAAACATTGAGCCAAGGCGACGTGAGTCACAGGAAGCAAACGCGAACTGCGGCGGGAATGTGTTCTAATCTTCGATGGTCCAGTCCAGATGGTTTTCTTGGATGACGATATGTCACATAGAATGGGAACGAGAAGGGATGGGCAGGGAGGAAGGCCCGACTTCGAAAAGCTTTAAGAACCTACGACGGTTTCCCGGTTCCTCCCGAAAGTTTATCATCTTTTCCGCCAGCTCATTCATTTAGTATAACAGTAACATTACCGAGCAGATTATTGAGTAGAGACACTGAACGATTAACGTTAAATCAACGTCTGCGTCAACGAAAAGACTCACCGCTGCCGGCAACGGCTCGATGATGGCATCCTTATTGGTCTGTTTCTTGACTCGATTGGTACGGGTCATTTCGCGACGAAGCCTGATCTTCTCGCATTGAACATATTTCTAACTAGATATCTCTAGATGCGACACGTCACCGTAAATCGCCAGGCACATGCATTCATAGCCAACGATGCACTGTTACAATGGCTTGCGCGCAGCGGCCAAACGGTGCAAAATATGTGGTGCCTATTTGTGTGATACTCAGACGATTGAGCTAACTAGGGTTACAATGCACTTGCAAGATTGCGCCGGCGCAGTCAGTTAGAAATGGCCAGACGTGGCTGAATTTCCTCGTTAACAATGATACGCCCATTGGGCTTATTTTGACCGTATTCAATATCAATGAGCCACCTCACTTTGAGCTTTCTCTTTAGCGCTTCTACATTCGTTCCCGTCCAATCACCCTTGACTTGAACCGATTACCAGACGGTTACCTACATATTGAACGAAGACGCCGTTCACTCGGTCAGTCCTCAGCAACGCTACGACCCCTTCAAGCTAAAATAGTGTAACATATTGCATTAATTCAATGGGATCTCACTGTGCAAACATTTGCTGTGGGAGCTTCTCTGCATCAGGCACCGATGACGTTCACCCCTACGGTGGTAACATAATCAAATTTGACGTAACTCAGTTCAGAGTCATGGCTGGCGCTATGTTACAGTGAGGTAAACGCAGCCAGCTAAGGCAACTGAGGAGTTGTCACCGACATAGAATGTCTCTATCTATAACTGTATATACAATGTGTACAGTGCACATATAAATGCCAGACAATCATAGTGTGACTATTGTGACTTTTTGTGTATTTGTACTGAAACTGTATTGCGCAGACCCAACACGACCAGCCGCGACGTTTTCAATGGGCGCAACAATAGCTGCGGCAGCAGAAATCTACGAGAGAAATTTTATGATTTGCTGGCTTAGCATGCAAACGTATCTCTGACAAAGGACCTGGGTGATCTGACGGATAAGTTCCAGAATAGTCTGGCAATGTCCGCATGAGAGGTCAGTTGTCGATGGGCGACCCGCAGACCTTAATCCGTGTACTATCTCCTAGGACCGGATTCATATTTGGTGCAAAATATTTCCAAATTCTGCCTGCGCGTTTGGCTTTGCTGAACGCTTCCCTCTGTTGGAGTGCTGATTTGATTTCCGTTGGGTTACAGCCATAGCGTGTGCTATTTTTCATTGTGACACCTCTTGCGAGTCCGAAGATCAGGTCAGAATTGGCGACCTTAGGAAAAACTAAACTGGATAACCTTTTGTACAATTAAGCCGACCTCATCCGTCTATTCTAACTCTGTGCTGCTACGATAACTAAAGGATATCTATTATATCAGTCATAAGCATTGTTAGCTATCAGTTGAATCAAGTAGATTGTTTGTGGCTAACGCCGATAGAACCGCGCGTAGGCTAGGCCCTACATTCAGGAATTGAATTTCCAGTATTAAATGGCATTGTTCACTTGCCGTCGGATATTGGAGACATATCTATCGACTTGAATTGTTATTTGAGTGATCGTGCGTACCAGCAGACTTAGCGAACAGCTAAGTTCGATCACTAGTCCAATTAATTTGACTGGCAAAACTAAAGCTCTTCTAAGCCATCCGCCTATATATATCGCCTCCCTCTAGCTGGAGGTAAATAATTTTAAATGCTAGAAGCATAAATTTGCGCACGCTTTCAAAAAGAGCACGAAAGTCGACAAACAGAGAACCCCACGCGATAAAAAAAACACTTGTCCTACTTATCCTGCTCAGGTTTTGCCAAATGTGCTATAACCGTTTCTTTATTGATGAGATTTTGTTTATAATCAGACTTTTATCACAAGCAGCGCATATTGATAGCCTCTTCCTCTCTCCCTTTCATACAAATGAAAAATAATACCCGTGATATTTTAGAGTGATAAAGAGGAAAAGTGTCAGGTGCACCCAATTATGAAGTATTGGGTTATATCTTATTTTACATCCATACGCAGTCTATATAAAAAAAATTCTATATAAGAAATAGTGGTTGGAAAACTTTCAGGCCGTCCCTAGTTTCTAGCGGTTTGACATGGTAGTAAGCCCATAAGTAATTTTTCACAATAGTCATTAGATTATCCTGTTGGAAGACTCGCTGATTTGCCGAATTGTGATGAGCTGTTCAACGAGAGAGACCCAGATAAGCAATTAGTCAAGATTTTCGTCGCACGAGAATTCCATGATAGCCATGGCAACACGAGAGACAATAGTGGAGGCCACAACGATGAGGTATGTTGATACACCCTACATTGACATTCAGCCCTTCAGGCCAGTCATTGCCTGTGGATCTGCCGGTTGAAATGATGATCTTCCATGTACGTGTACACTAGCCCACCTGTATATGAGTTTAAGGTGAAGTCACCTGACGACCAGGGTAGCAACAATACGATTTGTGAAAGCACCACGGCCAGTAATTCATGAATAATTGCATATCCCAATACGCCACACACTAGTTCATTGGTAGAGATATACAGCCGCATTTTTGTGTTTAGATATGTAAATGTTTGTTGATAACAGCCCTGGTCATACAAACATTTTTTTTCTTTTTAGGGCTGACCATCAGCCAGCACTTAACGTCCACGGTAGCAGTTTTTGCATTACTTCGTATGACGGACCCCAGATAAATGTGCACCGGCGGGGATCGAACCCGAGCACCTACGTGTCTCCTTTGGCCGCAAGGCGCATACGAATGCACCAAGCCACCGAGATCGACCGTCCACGTATTCTGGACGATGAGCACTCGACGCCGCATGCAAGTGATAACATTATTCTCACAGTCTCTGCAATAGCAACTGCGACACGCAGCTTCTCTTCACTGTCGCAGCTAAGGGGGAGTATGTTGCGTTACAACGATCGAAAAATTGAAACGACAACTGCTTGTTTTTACATAACGAAACCAAACGGCCGGTGCTACTACGGGGCGATGACATCGGTGAAGTGACCGACGAATTATATAATTTGAAACTTTAACGGATGTAAAATTTGTTTCCTTACAGAATCAGAAATTGAACCGGTGATGGTTACTGCCAATGATCGGATCTCTCTACGCTTTACACTCTGAATGCAACACTTATTTACACAATTAAAACATTTTAATATACACTTAGTATATGTTCATGTGCTCGTTGCTTCGAAAACTATCCAAGTGTCAAGTGCAAAGGGAATATGTAGGGCAACTGTTGCTGCAGAAAATAGTTCGGGAGGGTTTTGTTGAAACAGTTTTACGGATCATGAGTCTGCCGGACAAATTTCGGTGCTCGATCTCGATCGAAGCATATCAGTGTACGTGGAAGGAACCTATGAGCTAATGCTTGACAATTTGGTAAATACTGCGTATGATTGTATGTCGCAACATAGATATAGATAGAACTGTGGGAAGCATAACATTTTCAACAACAGCATATCAACTAACAACACCAAATATCACTTCGAGGTATCTTTTTAAATCATCTAGGAAGCTAGACGACTTCTGGCTATCAATAAGATTAACCTCAGAAATCGGCGTATGCTTCGCGGGAAACGCTGAGTCTCCTGTCAACGAATTCAAAGAGTGCTAGATCTTACGCCAGGATTCAAGTGTTTATTTGTCATGAAGCACTACAACAAATGACCATAAAATTCCAGATACATTCAATGATAATCCGGCAGTAGGTAAGTAGGCGCATGAATTTACACACACACATGCAAACATAATAGTGCGTATATTGAGTGTAGATACGAACTCGTAACCGCCAAAGGTATCCATCTCTCATGGCGTCTTCAATGCCTTTCCCAGCCAGCCCTGATCGACGGGGGTGCCTATACAGCCCCCAATTCCCCCGCGCCACGTCACCAGCCTCAGACGACGAGTCATCGTGCCGATGACACAGACGGCTGGCCGACTATATATATACATGAATCACGAAGCACAAGAAAGGAAAGAGAGCGGCGCTTCGCCGTTCGACCAGAGGCCTTCGCGCGACCGCGCACCACGCACGGGCTGTTGTTATACATCTCTCGAAACTCCCGGGCAAGCAGGTCAGTTCAAGCGGTATGGAGAAGGTAGGGTATAGAGAGCATGGGGAAGGTAGTTGGAGGAAATATGTAGTGACTCAGTCATAGACAAAGTAGGAGCAGCGGCGGACTCTACCTACCATTGCAGCTCTGCTCCGCCGCGGCCGAAGGAGAAATCGAGAGGAAGCACATAGAGATATAGAGACACCCTCTCATTCACAAAGAGTCGTCTAGTCTTCGGGCCCTTGTGCGGGACGACACAACCCCCTCTAAGCAACCCCCGAAGGAGCGCCTACCTGAGATGACTACCCCCGCGCCAACTTAAGGCTGTATCTACCCCCAGATCCTTCTTTGCATGACCAGAGGGAGTTCGTTTCCGTCCCATTCACTCATACGAGGCAGAGAGAGGGAAAGAGGGTGTACCTGGTCTGATTTGTACGCTGAAATTGATAGTAGCGACAGAAGAGGAGGAGGAGGAGGAGGAGGGGAGGAGAAAGAGGGGGGGAGGAGGAGTGAGTGGATTGTATTGAGCTGTCCGACTTCTAGTAGCTGGAGTGAACCGCCGCCCTTGACAAAGGAAGGACGGCAATAGCCAATGGCCAATAATAAATTAAGTCTTCCCTAAATTGCATATAGAACAGCCGTGCTCTACAGTGTTGTTTTAACGCAACAAGGAGTAACTGAAACATTGTCATTAAATCATAAGAAGCGAATCAGCAAGATTATTAATACAGTACCTCCGGCAAAGGGTCGTATAACGACATTTGACAATTTATACTTGTTTTTGCGTAGCGATTTTAACCTTCAGGGTATGACATTTTGTACGTCTTACGTGGCACGTTAATGTTAGTTCGCACTCTGTGTATCTGATAGTTTAATACCGTTACATCGACTGGAAAGAAATTATAGACCAAGAAGAGTAAATAACTTGGTGATAGGAAAATATCAGTTGCCTAGTTTTGTTAAGGTGGTGTCGGGTAAAACATTTTGGTTAATCAATAGCGGTGTTTGCATCTTCCCGTGGTGGTCCCTTTAACGAGGGATATTTACTTCTGCCTGACCACGATTGGCCGGAGTTTTCCGTTCGACAGCTTTGTTTGCACGAAACAGTGGCCTAATATAAGTACGACGGATCTTGCGCGGCCAAGTGTAGTCTTATAGTACTCGAATGGGCACGACAAACCATGACTCATCTGTCTATCCAGGCAGCTTCGTATGCTAGAGTTGCCTGCGCTGATCACAGTAAGCGAATGAAGGCACAGCTAGCGCTTCACTTAGAAAGGAAACCGCCTTTGGTTTCGACTGCATTACTCAGTGAGTTAACTATGCCTACGAGGCTGCTCAAATAAAACTGAATTTGATGCACGTCAAGGCTTATTTATTTCGAGGTCAGTTCAAAAAAGCCGCACTATATTTATGTTAAAATTCGTTTATACTCGAATTGTTCACATTGCTGTTTGACGAGATGTATAGATTAGCCACGGTATAATTAAATTATATTTGTATATACATATGTATATTTGTATATTTCATAACATTTTTATAACATCAATACATTTTGATATAAATTCACCTGTTGAGCTTCAGCCATGAGGGCTTTATTGCTCAAGCACTCTCGAGCAATATAGGTCTTGAGCCGTATAGGCAATATAGGCCGCGAGGATTTGAAGCAATCGAACTATTTTTTTGCCAGCTTACGCAGTGTATCAACCTCTAGTTACCTCCTGTTAGCTCGCGTACGAGTTCCATCAGGAACGTTTACAAAGGTCCAAGCGACAAGCTAACACTAAACTTGCTCGCACCACAAAAACAACTTCTTGTAACGACGCATCGAAGATCCCTCCGCGCATTATATGATGTCAGGCGGTTTTGAAAACAACCAATCTTACTATGTTTTAAGCCTGGTGAACTGAAGTCTCAATACTCTCGCCCGCTTAAGTGTGCCATCACATATGATCAATAATTATTACTACAATATTAATTAGACAAATGCAAAATAGAATAGAATTTCAATCATTCAATTTCCGGGTATCCTAATTGTGGTGGTGGAAAGTCGGATTTGTATCAATCAGAGGAGCTTAACAGGCACTTTTCTTATAGAGAGTTCAGTACGGAAGGATATATTCATATTTAGTTCATATTTTGAAAGCAGTGATTTTATTTTCCATTTGGGACACTCAAGTGGAAGAGTTGTCATTTGTTTTGTAATCTGCGCTATACATGTATAAATTGTTAGCTCACAGATATCTAGTTAAGTCGAGCTCGGTAGCTTGGCGTATTCGCGTGCGCCTTGCGACTGGAGGAGATCTGTAGGTGCTAGGGTTCGATCCCCGCCGTTGCATATTTACATTTATGGGGTTCGTCTTGCGAAATCACGCACAAGTGGTATCGTGGACGTTAAATGTTGACTGGTGGTCAGCCCCAAAAATATTAAATATATCTAGTTAAGCCGACAGAATCGGACGACCACAAGTAAATGTAGGGAAGAATGGAAGGAGATGATGCAACAATTGACCACTCGATTGAGCACTCGATAAGAAAACAAGATTTGGTATTCCATTTATTGTTGAACCGTCTCGTTGGTACCTTTCAACAAAATGTTGGTGGTGGACACATATAGGTGAAACAACCTGTATCTAGGGATTTGTGAAGGGTTCTGTCCGTTTAAAATGTATAGTTGAAGATCTTAGACCGCTGACGCCTCATCATCATAATCATAATAATAATATAAAGAAGCCGCGATGTGACAAAGAATTTGAGATCCGCCTAAATCTGTTCATTACAAAAATGAATAGTAGGTGATACTTTTAATAAACGTCTTAAAATGCTACGTTTTAAAATATATCCACTTGTTCTGTTCTTGTGAAAGAGCTACTGAAGCCACTACCCAGACGATGGTCTCAACTCACGGATCGAGGCTAGTCGTCTGATTGCGACGAAGATGTTCTTAAATGCATGTGGATTGTGCGCAAAGTACAACACAGTGCCGGCTTAGCTCTATTAGCTGTACGGCAGCGAGGAGTGTCATCACATTAGCCTAACCCATTCTACGCCAGTATCCGTAGAATCAAATATCCAAAGGAAATATTTTTTTCTCGATATATGTGCTCACACACATGCATGCATTTAGTGTCGACAAATGGGCATACGCACGTATACGGGAAACAGGCAGACTCGCTTGGGTAGCGCGGCGTACGATGACGGCAAGGTGACATGAGAAACGACAGGGTACCGAGATGGACATCTACGAAAGACAAAAGAGGAGGCTATACAGTCTAACCATTTGGCCGTTTTCTATCCGGGGCTGTCTGCCATTCTCTAAGATTGAAATGTCTATTGCCGGAACTGATCGCCGTTGACGGCTTGCTTCTATATGCAAATCCGTAGATTTACTAAGTTCGATTCGCGGTGCAAATGATGAGCAGAAAAAAATCGCGAATAATTCCGCGGTACAGGTGGATGCGTTATGGAACGAGCCATCAAAGAGTCGTCTCCGATGCGACACGAATGGACGGAAGGTTTGAATGTCTTAGTGTCACTGGAAATGACGACGTTATGAACAGTGGACTTTCCACACCCGTTCTGATTTATTTCAATATGACTCGCTGTTACAACCTGCTCTCTTCTCCAGTTGCTTAGTTGGAGAAAAAAATTAAATCGCTGAGGGGAATCCTGTATGAATCACTTTAGCCAAACTTCCGGCTCTAATTGTGTCTAAGCCGAAGAATTACCTATTGAAGTACCTAACATAGCAAGATGAGTATGCTACATTGCTTCTCTTGCTTGTATGTTTTCAAAAAAAGTAGATTTACAATAAGGCAAACCTCAGGTAAATCAACGAATGATAATCGTTTAAAATCCATAGTCACTATTGCAATTATGCGGCTTCATTGTAAAACCATTGTAAACATGTTGGTATGTAATTACAAAAATAGTATTCCCTATTATGCAGTAATACAACTATATTTGCCACGCAAAACACAATAGCTCTTCTTAGACATACGTTTACACACCTGTAATACAAACGTAAACTCCACGCACTGCATTCTTCATTTCTACAGTCGACACATTATTTTTATTACGCGCCCATAAAGTATTTAATTAAGCAAACTTATCATGAACCATCGCGCTAGCAGGCATTGTTGCCCCAGAAATTCGCATTTGCATTGAAATCCTATTTTTTTTTCGTGTAATATGTATCGCAGGAATAAACGGAATAACAACGAACGTTACTGGGAATAAAAGGATTTAGCAAAAGACATCTTATTAATTTTCTCTGTGTTCGTCTACAGGGATAAGAAGAAAAGACTGGATAATAAGAGAAATTCGAAATGTATGCCAAATGAGTCCGTTTTTCGTGTGTGGCCGATGACGATTGTGAGACGCTCAAAATGCGTACGCATGACGTGTTTGTCGTAAACGTGTTTGTGTATGTATGTAAAGCGTTGGCAGTCCCAACAACGGGTGAAATCCAGGCTTGTGTGGGCAGCGCCAATGGTGGAGCGCTGCGGTTAGCAACTTTGGAGAATACTGGCTGGATGGCTCAGTCGGTTCTGGTGACGGCAGACTTTGTTCACTCGTGGAACGGTCACTCATCGAATTAGTCAGAGGTGAAGTACTAGCGAGTCACCGATCCGAGAATCAGTCGACGGAGTCAACGATGATATCCATCTGCCGCTAAGAGTATATTTCAGAGAAAAGCGACCGGCAACGCCAAAGTGACTAACATTGAAATTGGGATTAACGGTTACGACCGAAAAGGAAAGAGTTTCGACAGAAGCCGGTACCAGACCCACAGGCCACCTGGCGCGTGGCTCTGCTAACGGACACATCTGCTCCGGAAAGCCGGTAATCTTTCGCTTGACGAATGACGTAATGGCAGCTGGTGTTCAGGTAAGAGTGACCGCATCGTCGTATAAATAGTTTTGACAATTTCGAGTAAATAGGATTTATAGAAATACCCGAGCTCCTAATAACTCTAGTTCGCCTTCAAGGACGTTTTTTTATCAAAGTTGCTTAACACAGTATAAATGGACTAGACTTCCTATCACTGAGACGTATACCGCGAAATGTTCTCTTTCAGTAAAATATAAACAATAAAATGTTTTACTTCACAATGAATGCGTACGCGTTTTGTGTAATCAATCAAACACAAGAAACACTGCCTGTTAAGTCAAGCACAAATAGCATTCTTTATTACAATGATGTGAAATACTAACCCGCAAGTATTCTTTGCGTGCTGCAGCTCTTGAGGTTAACAATCATTGATTTTTTGATTCTCTCGTTTTAATGTAATGTGAGCTCCGCGACGTTTGAGGTGTTAAAAGGTGTTCTTGAATGTTCTTTGTGATTTGCGCAACTGTGGCATTATCCGCTCCGAAACGTTGATACATACAATTTACCAGATAATGAGACAGCAGAGTTCTGTAGTGTGAATTAAAGGGAGCAGAATTTTAAAGTGAAGACGAAGGGTAAAACTGTACGGACAGACAGTTAATGTTCTCCTCTAAAGTAAAGATTATAAGCGTATCTATTGACGAGGACGAGGAACGTTTCGATCCTTTTTCTGCCATCACCTAACGCGTAGTTTTACGCGGTGGCTCATAGATGTATGGTGGAGTGCGACATGGTGGTGTGCTTTGGCGACGATGAGGGAAAAACTGGGTGGAGGCTCGGAATAGAAAGGGCCGGAATCGCTTTGGCTGAACGGAACACGTGGTTGGCCATTGTAACTACATTTGTTTTAGGTGTGCATAGAGCGGATGTGTAATGTATGGCATAACCGGTTTTATTCCGCAACTGCTGTCTGTCTTCGATTGGGCGACAGACGCCATTGATAGTGTTCCTTCAAATACAAATGGCCACCGCAATGTTCAGACGCAGCGTATGTCGATAAACTAGGACCAATGTGCCCCGCGCAAATTAGAGTAGAAGCACTTTTAAATATCGTACTATATTAAGGGAATTGTTAGGTTGGACCAATAAGTACACGGATAAAAAAAAACTAGGAAAGAGACATTTAGTCAACCTTTTTATAAGCTCCTCCAAATGAATTTAGTATTTTGTATCTGAAATTTGTTCTTAAATAGTCGTGTTAGAAAGCCAAACAACGTTATAGAAAGAACAACGTCTTGGTTTCATGAAAGCTACTACTGGAAGGACATACAGGACGAAGGATCAGGAAATACCTATTCGGGTGTAGCCTTCCAGTCATAAATAATATAAAATCAGAGAAACGAGAAATCGTTGTAACACTGATAAACAAACTAATCCATAAGAGAAAAAGTGGTGAACTTGTTGGCAGCCGATAAGAGGATAGCAGAATTAAGACGTGACCAGGGGCCAAATGTTAGGCTCATACATGAAAGTACGCCATTTAGTGCGTATGATAGATATCCTGGCCTCATGTTTCTAAATTTCCCTTTTTTCGTAGTGGAGAAATAAAGTGGCGTTGCTTGAATCCAACAAGGGCGTCCTGAAACGCCTCGGCATCTATTGTTTCGTATGTTTTCACTCGTAACAAGTAACAAATCTGTTTCGGTAGCTCTTCATGTTTGTAGCAGACACCACGGCAGGATGTATATTAACCAATGAGCCCAACGTGATCAAAAACTCAAAAATTAAAATGGTTACAAAGTGAGTAGCGTAGTATTTGCTAACCATTCTTTCGAACAAGAAATTTTGCATTCACAATATCGATGATCTGATTTCATCAGCGGAAATCCAGAAGTTGTCAATTGGATAACATTTTCACTGCGAAAACAGAATACCAGAGATGTTCAAGTGCCATGCAAAGCAGTGACACATATTGGCGAGACAATGACAGTTTCTTATGGCTATGCCTACAGGCTATGGTGGCTAAAGTGTGTCTTGGCAAGTCATTCACGCCAGGCGAGAGAGAGAAGTTTGGATATATCGACTTGAAAGGGCTCCGGTCAACTATTTTTACGGACACAGTTAACGGATTCATCTGTCAAGAACGTAAGAATTAATGATCCGTACAGGTGATACATAAGGAATGGTTTTAACATACATGCCCGTGAAGTGCATAATCTATTCAAGTCATTTATAAAAAATCCATTTGGCGCCTACGATCGGTCGCGTAGTGGCCGCTAAAATTTAACAAACATGTCAGGTGGGTGCAGTCAGTCAAATACGCTCGTATCATATGTCTTATTTTCTTCTAGCGTGCCACTTCTTATTAATGTTTCTTGCAAATGGTACAGATCATCTGGTGGCAATCGAGTCATAAAGGCCTCTAGGGGTTTGTTATCTCCGTTATTAGTTACGCCAGTTTGGCTTGCTCTGACCTTTTAGAATCATGTGTCAATGTAACGGTAGCTTTGATGACAAAATTATGGGCAGTTTTACAATTGTGGCTCCAACGCCATTTAGAGCGAATTATCCAAGAAACGCAATATCTAAGCACGTCAAATTGTAATATGTGAGATCTGAACATGGGAAATAATGTAGTATAGAAAAACGATAGATTTCTGACTCCACAACTGTATTTACCTAGTGTAACGTTACTCATAGAATTAATACCGTTAGCGAGGTCGTATTTGGCTATCGAAAGACATAGTATTTACTCCAAATAAGTGGTGACTCATTCCGCCGATAGCAGCCAAATAGAGGCGACGTTCGAGACCTACATCGCTGAAGACAACACAATATATTAGTGCATATATACAGGGACTTAGAAAATATAATCATATTTATATTGTACTAAGTGAGGTTTTATTTAGCGTAGATAGTCAGGAAATGTGATTAGAAGGTTAGGACTGTTAAGCTTGCCAGTACAAATGAAAGATAACGAATCCGATATTATTATAATGTCTTTTTCATTTATATATACGCAGTAACATGGAAAAGCATGTCCTTCTGGGCATAACGTAACACGCGGGTAGACTTTTCAGTGCTTGTTAATCCTGCAGCTATTGACTTACAATAGGAAGGTGCTGGGACGTTTTTCGCCAGTGAGTCCTGTGCTTCACAGAGCCCTGATGAAATCATATCCATGATTCATTTCAAGTTTCAAGGTGTTCAATGCGCTCTATTTTGCCTCTATAACCAATTCGCTCAACGTAACATGAAGCAAAGAAACAATTATGTTGAAAGAGTAGAAATCGACGATTTATTAAAAACGCAGGCCGCAATCTGAGAAACACTTTCGAAATGATTATGTTAGGACCAAAGCGAAACCGCGAAAAGGCTTTCTACCGATATCAATTCCTTTCTGAATATTTGACTATTTTTGCTTGATTGTGCATTCTGTTTCTTTACCCATGTGTGAACGCTGACAATGTTACATGCAAATGCAGAAGGTAAATGGTGAGTACTTATAAGCAATTTCGTATGGGTGCCGTAGGAATTTTTTGTTTCAAGTGGATCAGAGGTATCATTTTCATCTGCGTTTCTAGCACGTCTGCTTTTGTGCGCGAACGAGTTCATGAACCAGAGCCTTCGCATATCTGGGAAAGGCAACAACTAAATTCGCTGCTCCTCGAGGTTACTGTTATTGTTCTGCTCGGCTGCAACCGTTGAATTATAAATCCTCCCTTTTACGTAGTCGCTTCTTATTTGAGCTTTGTAAGGCGGGCAAGATTTTTTTCCTAACACCTTTCAAGAATTTCAAGTCGGCGCCTCCTCGAAAAGGCAGACATAGGTACACAAAGCATTTCTGACTATTCGAGAATTTCCGTTGTGGATGATGATCAACGGTGCACCTAGTGGAAATTCTAGGAATAGCTAGCTCCCTCTTGAATAATTTCTTTGACTCTCGTATCCAACTGCCGTTGTACCCAAGAAACGTGATAGGAGGAGAAAAATTGGCGTAAGAGATACGTATATAGTATATCGAAGACTCAAACGCGCAGGGGTTAGAGTTGAGGTGTTAGGGTGAAATCATATGAACAGTCTGGCGAGGCAGAAGACTGTTTGGATGGCAGCACCGTTTCCTTGTCCTATCCTGTTTCATCATCGATGGGCCCCCCGACTCACACTAGTCATCAGTTCCTTGTCTCCCACACACACGGTTACAGGAGGTGCCACTGCGGCTATGCACTACCGCCATTATCGCGACCACCGCGATCACCAGTGATGAAGCACACGGATACGAATGCGCGCGGAGCGGACCGGGCCACATACAGACACAGACCCAGCTAGAT
Source organism: Tropilaelaps mercedesae (assembly GCA_002081605.1). Lineage (NCBI taxonomy): Eukaryota > Metazoa > Arthropoda > Arachnida > Mesostigmata > Laelapidae > Tropilaelaps > Tropilaelaps mercedesae. The sequence continues at coordinate 11,097 of MNPL01007940.1, read as the reverse complement.
CAGTCACCGGAGTGAGTAATCTCTGAGTAAGCCAGCTATGCAGCTGTCCCAAGCAAGCATCGCAGCGACAACGGAGTTCGCGTCGCGGCTGCTGCTGCCTGTGGTACTGCTGCTGCGGGCGCTGTCTGTTCTGCTACCTTCGGCAGAATACCTCTGATAGCTTGCCTACAACTCATCAAAACAACCTCTAAACCCCGCCCATGATTCTCCTCTGTTCAGCAGAAGATCGGGAGGTGGTACTTCCCCCATAATTTGCGCATGAGATCGCGCCACGACGACAATGGCCCACGGAGCTATTCCCTCCTCTGGCCCGCAACAGCAAGACCAGGCCCCTTAGAGGCGAAGATTCAGTTGATTCCATTCAGTACATTGACACAAATACATGGGCAACGTTTAAATAATAGCTACTTTTATTGGGCGAAACAATGGTTAACGATGGAAGTTGACACAATAATGCCGATGAGAGTACAACAGTATGACGTAGCGTTGCACAAGGAATACTAAACATTTCCACTTTTCGTAACATATCTAAATGTATGAGATATTAAGATACACTGCTAGCTAATAAGTAAATTTTGCCCTGTAGAATTGCATACGCCAATGAAAACAGCAGCTATATATATAAAGCTGTTGCCTCGATATTACGTCAGGGAAATATGTTAGGGTGTAGATCAGTAGATAGTCAAGCACGAAGGCAAGAAAATAATTGCAGATCTATTTGTTATGGCTTTATGGCGCCAACATATATCACACATGCCCAACATGCTTAAATTGTCACATATCCATCTGGGGAATCATTGACTATGGAATGTAACTAAGAGCCAATTAAAATCTTGCGCGAAATGACTCAATACCATGAACGGACCGTCTCATGGCTTCACTGGTTTATGCTTGCAACGTTTTGTTGAAGAATGACAATACCAATTTCTGTAAGTTTTAACACTTAAATAAATAAGCATTGTCTCTCGGTTTGCAAGTAACTTATCAACATACGGCGCTAGTTAAACACGTCAGCGTGCATACAACAATATAACCTACGCCACGACTTCGGTCGTCTAGTGCAACTCGTGTACGCAAATACGATAACGCGAAGTAAGATAGCGATATTTGGGATACAGTGTACCCCGGAAAGGACGCAAATTTTACTGGGCCGGTTTATCGCCTGGCGAACTCGTCAGAGGTGTTTTGTGAGATGCTGCTTTGTTTACACGTTAACAATCATTTGGCTAGATGTGTCCTTGTTTAGACAACAAAAGAAAGTGTGTTATTCTTTCTGGTACGATTAGGACGTAGCGTTAGAATGTGCAACAGATGTAACACAGAATTGTTATAATGAATCATAGATTAAAAGTTGTTTACGCCGAGTGGGGACCTATTAGGATAAGACGTTGATCACCTTCCTGTAATATATTTAAAGGAAATTTTTCCGACGAGATAACGGTTATACAAAGGATACCAAATATCTGTGCCGTATGTCAATCTGTCTTCACCATCGGTTTAATCGTCTGGGAGGTGACTTATTACCGCATGCATATATAAACGATTTGAAGCTTTTGAAGCGTTCAACTAATACGTCTTGTTAAAAAAAAACTATTTTTTTAAATACACATCGCTGTTGTTTAAGTTGATAGCAAAAAAGTAAAGTATGCACTGATGAGTAAGCCCACGTTGATATACATGGTGAATTTTCATAACAAATTGTTCCTGACAGACTTTTTA
>MNPL01007938.1:6806-17489 GCA_002081605.1 Tropilaelaps mercedesae | reverse complement strand
TATATATATATATATATATATATATATATATGTATATATGAATAAAAGAAGATAAACTTATTGGACCGAAATTCAAATTCCTCTATGCAGTAAGTGAACGTAGCTAGATGGTATATAGATTTTGTTGCTGGAAGTAACAGTAATATTCATACTTTGCAGAATTGAATTAGAATATACCATTTTCTTCCTAGACAAAAATGTCCCAGCTGTCTATCATAATAAAAAGCCAGCTTAGAAACTACAGAGTTGCATATAATGTCTTTAGCTACTATTTTAACCTGCAAAATGCGAAAGCAGTACCGCATACTTAAGTATTGGCTGCACAGTTTTTCTATAGGTCTCAAAAAACAAGAAGATACAAAGAAGACTTCAGCTCAAACCATCGAGTTGTCCGATTAGCTTTATAGAAGTAGTAATGGCTATTGTTGCTCGGTTTTATCGTTTGGACATCAAACATTACTAATCGGCAACGCCTGAAACTGCCGGAAATAGAACAAATGTTCGACAGTCAAGAAGCGAGAAAGGCCGTCGGTGATATTTATCTTAATTAGGTCCAAACGTTTTCACTAGGCTACTACTTTTCCTTTGCTCCGAATTTATCTGCAACAAAACTCAGAGCATCACTTATAATAGAAAGCAAAAAACAATTTTATAATGACAAAACTAGACAGTATCACGATTGGGTCTGCCTGAGTGGACACCGATTTCACGTCAGGGAAATTAAGATTAGTATTTATTAGGGGTCCTACATACAGATATACCGAAAGTATGACAGTAAGTCGCAAAACAAATACGGGTCTACTTCAACCTTATCTTGATGCAACACAGTTAATACAATTATCACCGTGCATAATTGTAGTACAAATGGTGTAATTGCTTCTTCTTATAAAAACAAAAAAGCTTTTTCCATTATAGAGAAGGACAAACACAGGCAAGCAGGGCAATTTTACACAGCGTCGATTTATAGATTCCAAACCGAAGTTTAGCCTAATGTTTGCAGTGCCTGGATGGGTATCGTTTATAATTATAATAAATCTTAGAGTTTGAGTAGGGAGCTAGTGCTAGGTGATTGCTTACAATTAACATTCGATTGAAGTTACACGACTTTTTACTTCAGAAGGCTATGTTTATTGACTCAACGAAGGGGCGACAATAATCTATGTTACATTCAAGGGCATTAGCAAAAATCGTAATTAACAATAAGTCCGACACAAACAGATCACACACTGTGTGTTCAACACTTGTAGTAATAAAAAAACCTAAACATATATAGAATTAAAAAAGAGTTTTTGCATAAATATTTTACGTCGAGATCATGTCGAATAATAACAAAAAAACATGGCATACACTATTTGAAGGATCAGATAACCGGAATAACCTTGTACTGATAACTCTAGTATATCCGGAAAGGTACTGAGTTTAGTTTCGAGCAGATGAAGGTATTCTTTAAATGTATGTTCTATTGTAAATTCCTTTGAAAAGTGTTATGTTATAACGATGATGCAATGTTGATATATGGTTTGCCTAGGTGTAACAGGTATTCATCATCCGCAAGATACAGCACTCCGACAAAATCCTCACTCTTCAGTCTAGCTCACGTTCCATAACTGGAAAATTATCAGATTGACATTAATTAATGACTAAATTCGCAAATTAATGTCACTATTGAAGGACGTCTTCGAACAGCGCTTCCAGAGCAAAACTATTATCGGTAATAACATAATTAGCAATAAAATGTTTCGAAGCCGGATTTTATTTGGCAAAAACGAATTCAGGTTTTTGAAAACACTTACAGAAGACTGCGCAGATTAAAAAAATAGCTTAAATTGAAACACTTATTCGAGTCCTCTCAACTTCTTGTATGCCTCGTAGCCTTTAACGAGTTCAATCTGACTTAACTGCCCAACGTACTAGATGTTCTCAATGTCACCTCTTGTCTCAGAACCGAAAAGACTCATCCGCCACCCATAAGCCGAAACAATCCACTACGGAGTAGATCGAATAATAAGATTTTATGTGTATATAAATCGCTGACAGCTTTAGAAGTGAGAGATGAGGAATAAATGACCGGAACGTTTAAAATGCAATTATTAGTGACAAGGTCGCATGGGTAGCTATCGTGCGTCCTACGGAGTGCTCTTTGCTGTACAATCAGAAATAGCAGATCGCCGGTTCAAGCCTGTGACATAATTGGGACGTAGTTAAAGTAAACTTGTGTATGGAGAAGCGTTAAATAAGTCTGATTTGCAAAAGATATAATGCTTGACACCGACCAAGGGGCTAACCTAATAGTCCTTCAACTACTATGCCACCTTTCACATCCATATACTATTTGTTAATTTTACAGGCGATTATTTTCCAACTCTAGGCCTACTTAGTTTCGGTCGGCTGTTCACTAGGACTTTTCCCTACTGTACTAAACGGTCGATATATTTGAAAATATTTACATATATGTACAGTCTCGTTGCAATAGAGACGTAAAGTTATTATTATTTAACTACATATAATATGTAGAGAACTCAAACATGTGTTCTCAAACTACGAATTGGCTAAAAATCTAGTAGTTTAAATTTCTACTTATCCAACAAACGGTCTTAAGGAATTCGTGGCTGGCACATGCGATACAACTGATGTAATTTACGTAGTGACTACAATTTTCTGCACTTCCCCCTATGTATACTTCGCAGATCGTCACTGGATTATAAAATTAGTTACGGTTGTCTGGTCGATTCCGGTCTTACAACGGTAGCCGTATTGTGTATTTTGTGTATTTCTAGCTATGCCGAGTCAGAATGAAAAAATGACTAAAATTCTTTTATCTTTTACGTTATGCGCAAGCACAGTACATTACTATTGCGCGCGATAATCGAGTAGCGTTTATTTAGCTGATAGCAACTTCTGGTAGGTTCGAGTGGTAGACTCGATGACAGTTGTTTAGGATCAAATAATTTAGGTTTAAACCATACTTCGAGCATTCTCAACTGGCGTAGTTACTTGATGCGTGCAATTTTGACTAAAAATAAACTCTAGTTGACCAAACCTCTAGTTTATAGGCTCGTTAAACCTACCAGCAACAGTGTCATTTGTTTTCGATTTCACCGTCATCGTAAGCGAACTTTTAAGAATCAAGAAGGACGGAAACAAAAGCAGCTTAAGTCTAGCCGCCTTTGAGACTTATGTTAAGTTCCGTGGCGAAGCAATCGCCCCGCAAAACAGGGCTCCGTTCTCACCATCCAAATCCTCCTTTTCTATCTCTTTATTACTACTCATAAGTTTTTAACCGAATTGAGGCGAATCGATCCTTGGAGGCCAAACTACTTCGTGATCTGCCTGCCAAGACTCAGACCGCTGTCAAACTGGCGTTGTTGTACGGCTAATATTCGATCGAACGGCGGTGAAACAAGGCCCCTTACTTGACTTCTCTCAAGGCAATGACGGACATTTCCGTAGAGAGACTAACGGAAACACAAAGATAACCTATACACAAAAAGGGTATGTATTCACAGAGGCAAGAAAGCACTAGTCAACACGTCCAGGCTTCTAGTCTTTCCGTAGTGTGCGATCGCGAATTGTTCTTTGTCGCCTCGTTCAAGGTCAAAATAGATTTCGCCTTCAAAAGGAGAATGAATCAGTGAGGGGAACAATTACAAAATACTACATTTCCTATAGGCTTGAGAGTTATACATATATGTGTATATAGGGAAAGAGAGATCATACAATGGTAAAACAAAACGCAAATGGGCCCAACCTTATGTTATAACGTGTATTGAGAACATTTGATACGATATAGTCTCGCAATCGAAGTTGGTTCGGCAGTATAATCAAGCGATTCACAGCGCAAAATAATCTATTGCAAATTTCAAGACCGTCAATCGAGTTCCACTAATCATTACCAATGTGAGCGACATCGGTTCTCGTGGTCATAAGCAAATCTGTGTGACACGGTACGTATTTTGGTCAGTATGGCTAATGATAAATTGAAATTCTTTTCCAGTTTTATTTGGGTCAGTTTGATGCTTCCCTATGCATGCATTACATTAGGATACAATTTACTTCCTGTCTGTCATATTGTCAACTTTTAAGGTAGCTCATCAATAAATAGCCTCAATAGTCATTCGTACACTAACATGTTTTAAAAGAAATGCAATCCATAATATGTCTTCTTTTTACAGAACTGCAATTTTATAAACTCAAGTTTTTGCGAAAAAAATAAGTGATAACTATTATTCTACTAGTGAGGAGCAACGTATAACATAGTGTCAATGTGAAATAAGTGTATACAGTTAATATAAGACCAAAGTACAATGCATGAACGAACTAAGATACAATAAGACATCCTTTAATATAATAATACATTAACTGAAGCCCTCAACATAATTACCGTATCAAACTGGGTAAATTCTCACTTATGAGTTTTCTTACATCAACGTTTTTACGCATCTCTGTATGCGATCTAACTTGGTCACTTGGCTTCCTCGATAAAATTTGTCTTGCTGCCAACACATAAAGGCCACCGAAAATCGCGAAATGCTGCAAGCTTTTCTTTTATGATCTTTTCGTCTCGATGCGTATGCAACCAACAAGTAGTAAGATTCTCGTTTGGCCCCTAGACAAGTAAGGGTACCTAGGTTGCCTCTGATCGAATCAGTTTGAATAGCAAAGGCTGTGGCATAGGGGGAATCGGTCCAAATGACGTCTATATCCTACGACGGTCGCTGCCGCCAGCATCGTCTCCTTCTATGATGACATCGTCAACCAGCCAACCGGTTTGGATGAGGAAGGCAGCATAACAGACTAGGATATGAAGTTACCCTTGGAGGTACAACCACAATGTACCCTAAAGAGGGGAGTGGATGGAAACACGGGAAGAAGATGCAGCATTTTCCGTATGGAGGAATGGCGATAGCAGCTAAACATAAAGGAGGTCCGACCTGGGAGAGCGAGATAGTTGCCTGCCACTGGCCGACACGGAGGACTGCATATAGCGATGCTGCGAAGCGCGCCGAAAAGCAGACTGCAAAACATCTTACTCATTTCGACCTGTAGGGAGAACGAGCGCGGGTAACGCTGTTGGGGTCGATGGCACTGCGGTGGGCCGTAGAATAAGACAGGAGCCCGCTAGTAGAGAATGGCGCATTGGATCAGCAGCTGAGTATTGCATTCAGGTACAATCGATGACAGGCAACCCCGACGAAGACTGTGAACTGGGCCACAGTCTGAGTAGTGCGAAACTTTGACTTCCAGTTGGTCGTCAACTTGTGGCATAGCCCATGGCGAAGTCTTTTACAGTCCAGTCACTCGTCACCAGCACAGAATTTCAAAATTTTCCATCGCTACAGGGTTTAACATCTAAATGGAGTGGTCTGAGATTGAATATGCAAACCTCCTATCTACAATGGAAAAACTCAGTGCGAATTCGGTACTAGACTCAATAAGAGCTTATATCAATGCAGGCATGTTTTCAGGAGAGTCTAAAGGTGACATCGCTTCTTTCGGATTTCTCAAATGTCTAATATCAGCAGTAAACAAAAATGTAAAAACGGAAATGCGATGACTTTCGGCTTGTGTGATATTTTTCATAATACTTGAAAGCACTAAGGAAAAAAATTAGGTCAATGATACGGGGGTGGGGAAGCATTTACTCCACAAATGATTATATCATGAAATGATGGTATTCTTTTTCCTCTTTTATTGAATTGGTTACTGATGTTTTGCAGATGGTATTCGGCCACGGCATACACACATATTGGGCACATACATAAGAGCAGCTCACCAGGCTCCACGAAAAGTGCACACGTATTCTCTAAGGGAGTCTGAGTAGCTTACTGTTAAAAATTGCTAGAGAAGCAAGTTACGTTGTCCATACTGCATGGTAACTTGAAAAGTCCTTTACACGGTATTGGGCAGACACTCAAATAGTATATAATAAGAAAGGTACACTCTTATTTAGGAAACGGAGAGATAGCCTCATTGTTCGAAACGTGTCTATTATGTTGCATTACACATACTTAGATCAGCTGAAAGATTCAAAAAGTACTCTGAATAACTACAAAATATTTATTAAATGTTCACAGGCTCACGTGGTTACTTGAAGAAGGAAAAATATTGAATGCCCTCTATGTGTGAAAGAAATCACAATAAGTACTTTGTCTACGTTAAATCCCAACGGAAGTGCCTCGGTGAGCATCGCAATTAATGGCCTGCAGGATATCACTGAAATAAAATAGCATACAAATAAGTATTTGTGATAGTTGACTCAATTGTAATCTAAAATAAAGCTCACGTATCTGTAAAAGTGTGTGCGTATTCTTAAAAACTTCATTATGAATTATAGTTTTAGTGTGTAGCCAAAAATTACAAATCCGCTTGTTTGTATTTGAGTTTTTTTTGGATTTTGATGCGAAAATCAACTGGTTGTAAAGTTGCCTCTTTCCGAAATCTGCTTTAATTCATGCACATCCTCGCTTATGTAAGTTTCATTTCTGAGCTTGAGCCATCGTGCACATCTGTTTCTATATTATTTCATAAAATGACTCAAGCATGTAAACCTCATATTTAATTACAACCAAAGTCACATATAGGCTTTTCAACGGTCAAGAGATGAAAAATCTGAACTGCTAATGATTTTTATAAATGTTTAAAGATGAAAAGACCTTTTAAACACCCCTTTTAGTATAAAAAAGTCCCCAAGCTGTTGTCCGATACGATAAGGTCTTCCACAACTTCGTGTGTGGGTAAGATAATAAGGCATGTTTGTAAAATACATCTTCACTAAACAGATAAAGGAAGATTCCTTGGGCTACATAAAACTCTTTCCCATTCATTTTTAAAAACGCGTATAGTATTTGCCATGTTTACTGTGAAAAGCCTAAGCAGGTTGCTCTCATTGGCTTGCTATTCTAAGACAGACGCGCTTACTTCCACCACTGTATTTGGGCTACCCAACCCTTGCCTAATGTACAGTGCAGCATACAAAGCTATGCACGCGTGTTACACGGTTCTTCAATTCATGACTAAGCGTGCAAATTTCCAATTGCAACAACCGTCAGCAAGGACCTTGTAATGTTAATTACGAAGAAACAGACTTTTTTTAGATGGTATTAATATTTATATTATATATGTTATATTGTGCAATCAGCTTTTATCGATGGTTGTCATATCTGTTTTTTTTAAATGGTTAAAACTGGTGAACTTGTAGAACGCCTCCGCATATGAGCAACATGGTCGGACTGTTGATGTCTGTATGCTGTATCTCATTATTAAATATTATTATGAAGTATTTGGTTCTTTAAGCATCTTCACTTGAAAACCGACTTGTCCGAGACTGTCTTACCGACATAGAGAGATCTGAAATTTACCAACGCGGTCTAGTAACATTGTTGTGTGGGTTGTACGGCTGCGCATATTGAGGGCATTATGTTCGTTTTAATGCATGCCTCCGTATAATCACATCATAAACTAAAATGTGCAAAATCATGTCTGATGGCGTCTTGTAATATATCTTGTTTTCTCTGATGGTTGGGGCAAACTCACTAGAAACAGACTAAATTCCAGTGTCCACAAAGTAAGCAACCGTGCCTTCCGAGAGGTAGATTGCGGATCCTGTTGGTTGATATTAGGTTTTTTTTGAATATTCATTTCTAAGCTTAACGTTTAATAATGGCCACATTCTTACTATGCTCATACAGCTTGTTAAATTTCTGAAAATCTTATAGATTCGACAAATAATTTCAATTGGTTGAAACGAGCCAATTTATAACGTAACCTAAGAGTAAGTTCGCATGCCGTGTCGGTGATCACCTTCATCTTATCAATCGTACTTCAGCGTTGCAGCCGGGTGTTAACTAGCGTTCTGATTATCGTTACAACAGAAAATGTAGTGTGATTAGACTTGTCTGGTAATAAAATTATTGTATTGTTCGTGAATAATTGCGCAAGTACGTTTCCGCCAAGCTAGGACAAAGAACAACGTTTCGGTGCTTATAACAAAAGCAGATTACATTGCAATAACTCGTACTATAATTAAATTATGCAAAAGTAAAATTTAGCACAATCATTTAACAATAATGACTCATGTACATTGTACGGAAATTGTAGAAATGCTTTTAGCTTTAATGATAAGTATACCGAGCGCGATGTTACCATTCACTTATTGTATAACAAAAAAGGGGTGATTTGTGCGCAGTGAAAAGCTCACCGATTAGTAGATTTAATTAAAATTATAATTGATGGTCTAGCAAGAACCTCTCAACAGTGCTGTTTGATATTTGCTCCATGCTATTTTTACACATGATTCGCGAACTTTGGCTCAAAGAAGCAGCCCTATGGCCGATATATCGTGCTTCATATATAAAAGTCAGTCATTTCTAATCTAAAACCAAATATGCTACTGTTATTCGGTGTAATTACTAACTTAGCTCGGTGGATAAAATGGTGTTTTACTACTCATGGCTATTTTTAAAATCGTAGCTATTTCCAATGTTTGAAACATCGGGAAACATGTAAAGTATTGTTCAATACATCTTTGTGGGCCAATAAAACAAATGTCGGCCCTCCTGCCATCACTTATCCAGCCTGCTTAATTTTAATATCGCGATCGTCAGTTGGACCAAATCTCAAGTCATCAGCTCCAAAAATTGGATGACTAAGAATGTGAAATGTTCTCTGCATACTTCTCATATATCATACCGCTTGCCTATTACTCTAACCAGAATAGTGGAATATCCGCTTGCTGGACAATCTGTATACCATGCACTCCAAGCACGATCAATGGCTTCAACGTATGACAGGGGTAGACTTCAGAACCACGAGCACTTTGCCGCCTTAATTATGAATTCGTTGTAGATTTTCTACTTAGTTAGTCCTGTTCCCATTCGGCGCAGCTAGTTGGGCTGCGTCTGCATATTAATCGTGTGTGTGTTGTCCAGCAATGGTCCATACCATGTTGTTGTGGCGTCCACCGCAGTTGCCGTGTGGTAATTTCCCAGAGGAGCAAGAAGTCTGTCGACCAAATGTATTCTTTACCGCCTTCCGCGCAAGCTTTTTTTGCGCCAGACACGAAGCTTGTCCCCTTTCTCATCGAGAAAGAGCTACTTTACGTTGTTGCCTTTGTAGTTTCGCGTTTCCAACGTGCTCATTAACGTTGCATCAGCCCACATCTTCGTTCGTCGGAACTTATTGCTTAGTCTGAGGTACCATCACATTGTGTTAGTTGCACAATGACAGTCGGCAAAGGCGTATGCAGTGGATCAAGGAGGAAAGGAAAATATCAAAGACGCGCCCCAATTTATGCTTTTGCGGTTTCGTCACTTGTCTTTAACCTCACATAGTCTTCTGCTGCGTCATGTTCAGATTTATAATGAACGCGAAAAGAGGTGACGAAATTCTGTGGTAATTATTTGTTAACTATTTAACTATGTGACATTAACTAATGCCGTTGTACTGAAAGTCTACACAGGTAGACAGTCAATGGCAACAGAGGATGATTACGAGTGATCATGTGGAATGACACATAGCTATACAAATGCATCCGTATGACTTGTATAGGGCACAATAAAAGCTTGAATTATTTAAGCATGGAAAAAGTCGTATACCAGTTATATGAAAAAACACCAATTTGTGACCTTGTTCATAAGCGACAATCAGAAGTAGATTTTTAAAGCAATAATTTTTTTATTTGTTTTTGTAGGCACTCTCCTAAATCATCTATACACTTGAGTTTGCGCTCTGGAAGCTTGAAGGCGATTACAAGGAAGCCACTTGCATTGACTCTTCAGAGCTCCATTTAAGAAATTGGGCTTTGTGTCATGCTGTCAGTTGCCCATTTTAGTACACAGAAACAACCAAAACCACAGGAGCGCCAATCCAATGAATAAGGGAAAGCTAAAGTTATTGCTCGATCTTGTTTTCTGCAATCCAGAATTTTATTGAAACTATCGATACGGTCTTGTGTTCCCACAACGTATGCTTTTTATTTCCGCGTCGTTTGTCCATTAGCATCTACCAAAACTCGAGGCATTAATGGTGGAATAATTTTTTTCATGGAAGATTTCATAATTAATGCATAAATGTTTATTCCAAGTAGCGTACTTACTGTACGCCCAAAACTGTTCGGCACCTGTACGGCACCAGCATGTATCGTTGATCACTAAATGATGCTCTTGCTTCTAGATATTATCATCAATCTCATTACAAAAAAATTAACTCTTATTTGAAGTATATTTAAAGGATTAGCAAAAAAATCGTCTGATGCTGGCGGTTTTCTCAAAATTCGTGCCTGGTCAAGGCACTGCCACCTAGTAGTATTAGAACCTAATAGCATCAGAAAAAGCAGAAGGCGGAGCCGACCACCAGCAGCAAATAGCAGCATTGGCCATGACCTTATAATAATCAATACGACACTCTGGGGCAATATGTGGCCGTATAAAGGTCTGCCTGGGTCCACTCTAGCGGCTCAGGTTGACTGAAGCAAGCCATGTGCGGGTCAGAGCCAGGCAGATGGAAGAATTGAGAAAAGAGCAGAACCCAGTCCTCACTACATGAAGCCCAAAGCTGCGGGAATCCGGAAAAAGCATGAAGAGCTCCCATTAAGAATGACAAAAGCTGCGGGCCGATTGATTGGGCGTTGCGGGTGTCTACCTAATTACAAAAAGTAGACTTTATTTTCATTCTATTTCTTTGTTT
>MNPL01007935.1:11790-28114 GCA_002081605.1 Tropilaelaps mercedesae | reverse complement strand
TATATATATATATATATGTATATATACATATATATATATATATGATTTTTAACTTGCTCTCATTTAATCTAATGCGGTGTTAGTTATAATCATAGCCTCCCCATTTCTATAGGGGTAATTCACGCAGCCTATCTTTCGTGTTCCAGCATTGCTGCCCATTTGTGCATGATTTTACCATTTGCTTTACGAAGCTATCTTTAGAAACCTCAGTCGCGCGTAAGTCACGTGCCCAAAGAAAACACAAGAGTTGTTAGTGTATGCTTCTTAAGGGAGCCGGAATACATGCGGATTTCCTACAGCTTCCCCGTAAGCCCAGTACACACTGCGTAACTTCGTCCAACAGACCCCGGTTTCAAAATACTCATTCCAGTTCTACGTTAACGACGCTTTTCGTTATAACCATCATACATTTTTCTATGTTATGGAAACAGCTCTCTTGTTCCCCTATTTGCTCTTCTTCAACTTCACAGTCTAGCGTGATCGTATCGAGCTTAGCTCTTACCGTTCATCGTTAATTCCTATAATTTCAATCTATATTCACAAAATATAGTCATTCTTTTTCATGTTTCCTTTAAAGCACTCTTTACGCTATTCTCTACCATCTCTATCATCACCATCATCAATATTCATAATAGTATTAACCGTATCAATAGCAATTGAATGAGTGCTTCTGAGACTTGCACTATGGTACACGTTATTATTAATACCATTATGATTTCAATCATCTTCTTTGCTCACTGTTCTCTCTTAAACAATCTAACGTTTTCGTCTACTACGTTCATACATCACCTAATTTGTCTATTAACTTCACGTTCATATGCAGCTCAGCTGTTTTCAGTAAACTGATATTTGTCATTCACGTCTGCGTGTGTCGTTTTGTTGCGTTGTATTTGTTAATGTTTCTACACCTGTATATATATATATATATATATATATATATATATGTATCTCGTATGTTGAACCTACATACTGTGTACATATATATATATATATATATATATGTATCTCGTATGTTGAACCTACATACTGTGTACCCGATTATATTTGAATTTCTAATGTCTCACCTCTTAATTCGAAAATCCGCCCACACACCCTGCGACTGTTGGCGAGCGTTGTCCTGGAGTCCTGGACTCAAACTCGTCGTAGTCGCCCACGATGTTTTTGTCCAATATTTTTATTCGGTGTTCTTCTATGTGCTATTCCGTCTGTACTGTCTGTCAATTTTGTGAATACGCCACCATCTTAGTTCTTCTCATTTAGCGCATTTCTCTGTTCGCCTCATATCATCGTTATGATGATACTTCGTATACTCATCATCGCCGGTGCTCGCGCAGGTAAAAATGACTCTGGTGGCACCACTTGTTGCTGTCGTAAATACCCCCGGTTGCCGCGTTGTTGTTGATTTTGAGCGCATTTGGAGTGTATTTTACCTTTGTGTGTTTATTGTTATCATGCTACCACTCAAACAATAGCGGCCAACCATTTCGGGTTGCGTTTGATCGTCATTTATATTTTGCGTTTAGCTATTTTAAGATTATCTATCATATTATCAACGATGAGTTGGTACTACGACTCTTTCCTTTCTCTGTCTGCTTCGTAATAATTATCATAATATGATAGTAGTTGTCAATAGATACAGTATTACGTAACCTCATTTCACATTTTGTCTATCCCACCCAGTGTACGTCACCTCAATCGATTCGATTCTGCCCCCTATAGCTCCATATAACAACTACATTTCTCTGAATTACTCATACAGACCATTAATCAGCGACACAACACTACATGTTGTATAATCTATATTATTGTATAGGTAATAATCATGCTCATCGTCGTCGTCATAGACTTAAGGTATACGTGCTCACGCACAGCGTACGCACACTGGACCCCGCTGGATATTTCTCTATCTCTTCTCCCTGTGATGTAGTCACAAATCGTTCCTTTTAAGCAAGCGTATCACGCACACACACTCTGGTATGATGGATGGAAATGCTGATTTTGCATCTTCTTCTGTTGACTGTGTCTATTGTTTATGGCTGCATTGCTTCTGCTGCGCTATGCTTTCCCTCCCTATATGCACTACTGATGCACTGGTTGTACCGTCGTACGTTATATTTTATCTCCAATTTCCAATACGAAACATGAATCCACAACCTCCAATCGCTGCCATCATCCTCGTCATCGATGCATCGAAGAGTTATGCTAAAAAACTGGACTGTCGCGCAACTGTATCTTTTCAACGATTACCAATATTTTCAACGACATTCATGTTATATATGCATATTATTTTAGATAATGAGCGTAGTTTCAGTAAAATTGTTCTCTGATTATTTTTGTCAGCGAACCTGTATAGCTAACGTTTTACTAGGCTTTTATTTGTTTGTCCAATGAGCTGATACAGCACATGGGCGTGAGTGGAACATGGGTGGTGGTCTCTGTACGCCAGAATTTGTTTGCTATTTCTTTTGCTCGTCCAGTACTAACATTATTATTACTTTGTGTTATTGTTTACGACCTCAAGAACGATAAGCTCGAGGATAACGCATTTTAAGCTGCACGTGATGAAATCCAGGCTACTATAAATATCTGATACCAATTAATATAATACCTATTTATGTATTTACGGTGTAATGAGGAATGCAATGACTTCAGTTTAATCACGCTAGATGAGGTTCAATGATAAATAACTAAGTTCTTGGAGATATGAACCGCTTTACTTTCTCCTTTTTCCTGTATCATGTCGAAGCCTAATCAGTCACCAGTCCATTAAAAACAACGACGAGAAAGAGTCGAATAATCAGTATATCTATGATCATCATAATTAGTCGAATCACCATCCCACAAACGGCCGTTTGCTTCCACTTGAGTCCCCGTCCCACTTTCACATTGACGCTTTTAACCCTTCTGGATGTTCGCTGAATCTTAAGAAGATGCTTCTTTGTGTATGTTTATGTGTGTTGTGTACTTCTTCCTATTCCTCTGTTGTCTGCGTTTTTTCACTCATGGTCATCACCACTAACTCCATGTTCGGTATAGTTGCATATTATTTGTATTATCTCCCGAACTTGCTTGCCTTCTTCATCTATGTCGCATTATTCCTATTTAATTTGTTGTTCTCATCATTATTACCATGACACTCCGTATCTTCCTCCGTCGGTGACTTTGCACCTCCAGTTCGTGTACTATACTTTTATCAAGCCGGATCGCCCCTGTCTTCTTTGATTCAGCCCGCCTCCCTCCAAGCCACTCCTCCAAAATTAAGCCCCCCTGAACAGACCCTCCTCATTTGTAGCCAAACTTTGGACATATCACCTTTTACATCAGCGTTGCGGCGAACGGAAGAAACTCTACAACGGTTTCTGTTAGAAACTACATAGGCTTCGGTTATTCGTTATACTGTGTGGCCTGCTTTTCTTATATGATCCTTCCTACACGCGGCATTAACCAGCGGCTTCGTCATTTTTCATATTCGGTGACTTGAGCGACAATGCTGCCATTGCGGCCAGTTTTCTTTCGTCGACATCGATGAGCGGAAAAGCAAGGCGCTCGAGGCTCCTAGTGTGTAGATTCGCCGAGAAGAGCGCTACTTCTATTGGGTAGGGTACTGCTGTGAGGGCGGGTATGGGGGCATCGGCATTGGACCAGCCCCGGGCGGCCCTCCATGGGGCATACCCATCATTGGGTATTGCTGGTAGTACTGGCCGTACGGAGCGGCCGGTGTGTACATCTGATTCATGTAATCGCCACCCATCTGGTTCATCTGAGGATGGTATGCCCCGTCGACGCGCCCATATCCCGAATACCAATAATTCATTTGATACGGATCTCCGTAGGGGTAATGTTGTTGTGGTGGTTGTTCCTGTTCCTTGCCCCAACTACATTTCACAGGTTGACCACAGAGGTCTTGGTTATGTCGCGCCACAATAGCCCGGCAGGCCGACTCCTTTGCGCCAAATTTGACGAAAGCGTAGCCCTTCTCTTTGAACACACGAATGTCGATTATTTCACCAAACTCTTCGAACGCCTGACGGAGTGCGTCCTCCGATGAAGCAGCCGGCCCCAGGCCGCCGCAATAGACAGTGCAGTTGGTCGGCGACGACTGATTGTAGACCTCCTCGTAACTCAGATTTTTATGATGAGCACCATGGCTTCCATGGCCGAGGTTTTCATCCTTCTGCATGGGCTTGCGGGTTGCCCAGTTCGTGCGAATCGCGCGGCTTCCAAGCCACGAGCCGTTCATCATCTGTATCGCGTTTTCGGCGTCCTCTTTATTCATAAACGATACAAAACCATAACCTTTCGATTTCTGCGTGGTGGAATCCTTAACCACACGGCAGTCCGAAATTTCACCGAAGGGTGAAAAAGCCCCGCGAAGGTCGTGGGTCTCGACCTGCGGGGACAAATCACCGACAAATATATGATGGTGCTTGGAGGTATCTTGCCGGTGATGAGCCTGGTTGTGCTGGACAGCCGATGAGGCCCAGTTAACGCGCAACTCCTTGCCAAGACACATTCTTTGATTCATCGCAGTTAGCGCTGCGCTAGCGTCCGTGTGATTGACAAACTCGACGAAGGCATACGGGTCGCCGCCAGATTCAGTGATAATCTTACAGCCCTGAATGGGACCAATCTGACCAAACAACGCTGCCACAAGCTCATCCGTGACGCCGGACTCGAGGTTGCCCACGTACAGTGTGCGCGGCTGGTCCGAATCGGCCGCTCCGCCTGCTTGCGACATCTCGGCCACTGTACAAAGAGTTAGCAAAAGAAACAAACTTAAATTGACACGCGACTAACTTCGTTTCACACCGGCCGACTCCTTGTGAGGTGTAGGGGAACGCAGAAATACTCGTGTCTGATTGCCAAAAACATACACACACACACCGATGTGTGCCAGTAGAAAATGCACGAATAATCAACACCGACTCGATATTATAATCTACAGCTTCACTAAGCACACAAACACACACTACGAGTAGATAGGTGGCAACAACGTCGCCTTTTGCCGAGGTGTCTCCAGAAGCAGGCCAGAATACCTTTGTTCTTAGTTCAGCCAAGATGGAATAGTCGAACTCAAACAGATCGAGAGTTCTCGTAGAAATAGTTGTAGAAGTAGTCAGTAGTTGTTGTTGTTGAGTCGAGTAGCAGCAGCACCAGCTAGCGGTAGCAACATGGGCGCCGTAGTGATACGACCGCCGAACGCCGCTAGACGAAGAGACACGACACACAACTCTTACGAAAACGAAACACACCGACACCACTCCAGCCGCCGCCGGTTTGTTGGTGGTGGTGGTGGTTGCGGGGGGTGGAGGGGGACAATCAGGCAGATGCACACTCACGGCTAACAGCAGTCGAATAGTTGTTGTTGTTCACGAAAAATCGGCGGTGCGGACAGCGTCTGCAGGTGCCGGCTGTCACGCGACGACACAGTCTGCGAACTTTGTGGCAGGGTTCTGGGGGACGATGGTACACACCAGTAGCAGTACACCAGCACTAGCGCCAGCACCAGCAACAAATCAGCAACAATCGCTGGCCGAAATATTCGCGCAAATCTGAAAGCGGTTAGCTAGTGCTCGGCGGCAGAGAACGACCGACAGATCTACCGCAGGCCACACAGAGCCAGACAACACGCACACAGCAGCAGCAGCAGGCACCCGTAACAGTAGGGTCCGTTCGAGTACTAGTGGCTGGCTGGCAGCTAGACTAGCAGACAAGATGGACCCGCTGGTCGTTCGAAAGTGCAGCTGCAGCAGCCACACAGAATCAGTACTGTTCACCGTTCATACGGGAGACTAGCATCCTGCTATTAGCCGAGCGCCAGGCATCGCCCATAGAAGCTTCGCTTGTGCCGGCCACGCTGACAAGAGTCGCCTAATTAGTGGATTTGTTCAAAGAATTCTCTAAGAGGCACTTCTCACAGAATGTCACTGTGTAGTATTCCAGCTAACCAAACTTAAGCAATTTAATTTGGCTGTCGTGCACATAGCAGTGGACTGTAGTAGCTTCGTAGGATAATCTAGTTTCTTAAGGCAGACGTATGGAAAAATGTTTTTCATCAATGCCTTCCTTATCGTCCAGTTAAAAACATTGACTAGCTGAAGCTTCTATGCAGACCACAGTGTAAGTAAGCGGGCGAGGACGTTTTCCTTGCGCGCGTCAAATTCGAAATTGTCAAGTGATTTCTTCGACGAGAAATAGACAATGGTTAATCGACGATATCACTTGGATATATTTTCACTTATTAATTTAGCATGATGCTAGCTATCGTCACTTGACACAAAATCCCATCCGAGGGTTAGTGTCTAATGCATTTTAGCATGCCATCCACCCACAGCAAATTTAATTGCTAAGAAAAAGACGAGTATTTGTGTTAGTCTCCACGACACTATGGTTTCGAATGTCTTTGTTTGCGGTGTTCCTCTCAAAAATACTAATATAAAAAGTCCAAGACTCTGTTACGTGACATTTTACACATAATTGTGCAATTTTTATATGTAGTCTATGGAGAAAATGTTTCTCCCTCTGTGAACTTGCCAATAAGCCCGCTCTTTTCCCAGCTAAGGTTAACGCACCAGTATAATTGAAGAGATAACAACATAAGCACGAAACGAAACATTGAAACTAAATAAGCGCAAAGGGGTGCAAACGTGGCACTTGAAACGCAAATGACTAAAAAACACGTGCTGCGTAGAAATCGACAAGGGAGACCTCGATGAATTAGAGATGACGAATACATAAAAATATACTCTTCCATGGAAAATCACGTCTGCAATGACACAGCTGCTTTTTTAATAAGGAGGTGGACAAGTACGACAAGGTGGACTAACAACAAAAATTATTTAATTGTGTTTATTATACTTTGTAACTGAGATTTGTTGGAATAATTCTAAAATTAAAACTCGTTTTCGAGCTCATTTTGAAATTTACTTTTTTTCGCGCTTCTTTCGAGAACCTTATCGATTACTTGCTCTGAATGTTACGAGAATCTGAATAAGACGCTCCGATACATCTATTGATTTTATATTTAACGTACTTTTACAAAGGAAATCCAGAGATAATATATACACGGGGTAAATACAGAACACCAGGCGTCTGATTCAGTGCTTCTCTGCGAAACAGACGTATTCGGTGAGAACTTCAACATTATACCTATTTGTTGCGGTAGCGATTTTAAGTCTGTTTTATACATGAAACGCAAAAACGAAGCTTTCACCACACCAAACCACTTTTATCAAATCTCATAAAGATAGTGCTAATACTGTGAGTATTTTGGAAAAACGCTTACAATTCAAGCATCGAACTTTGTTTTATCTAAAAAGATTCAGTGATTACCTCCGTTAATTTAGTCGTTATAACTTCCTTAAAAAAAACGAATTCTTTTATTTATGTCGTGTAGGATATAAGTGAACAAGTTTAAAACTATACGGACTCACCCGTACCTCTCAATTAGAGAGTTATTGAGATTACTTTATCGACACAACTGCGATTACTCAATAGAAGAATATTTGTATACACGAGGAAGACTAACTACTTTAGACTATTTAATACGATCCAGATAAACAATGGATGTAGTAAAAGTAATCGGGCTATTATCCCGGAACTTTAGTGGCAGGTGCTGTATACTGTTAATGTTGGTGCCTTAAACCTGCACAAGTATTTTAATCAACCGTACTATTTCACCAACTTCTCCAGATGTTGTTGGTGCAACAGATGATTTAATTACATCAAACAGTACTCCACTAAACGGCTGTCGATACACGATAACTATATGACGGTGTGGCGAATGGAAAAAATGCCGGGCCAGTTTTTACCTGTACAGATTACTCTCGCCCACCGTATACCGAATGCGCCCTTTCATAGTGGTAAAATTGTGACCTCATGGCCTAAGTTTCATCAGTGACACAGGTATCGGCTTTAACGTTCTGTAATGTAGGGTAGATTGCAGTATGTCTGTGTGATTATATGGAATCATTGAACATGAGCTAATCCGTCTAACAGGGCATTATTTCACAGTCTGATTTCATTAATAGGGTAAGATAGTGTATGGTTTAGATGTATTACAGTGTTTGTTTACATGTATTATATTTAGATGTATTACATAATGAAAATAAATCAGATGCACAAGTTGTAAGAGTTCATAAAAGTAAATCCATTTATGTCTTCGAAGTCATACTAACGTAGTCCCGAGGCTAGCTGTTGGGCGGGAATAAGGTTTTAGTTGAGAACTTGCGAACAGTGACACATGGGCATCACGCTTTCCCCAAATCCCCAAATAAAAAAACCACCGATGTACACGAAGCACACACGTGGGCAAATAAAAGTACTCACACTAATCATTTTACTAAATAGTATGCATGCAATTTCTTTAGAACTAAATTTTATTAGCTTATATACTGAACACAAACTGTAATTTGTGTATTTTACATTGAAGGGTCATCGACTGTGATAACCCATATCAATTTGTTGCTGTGCCATTCTCTTAGAGAGGTTCGTTCAGTGATTGTTCTGCTCAATAATTTCTAAGCCAGCAACAACATATGCTGAAACAGCAGAATGACAATATATGTTACAGAGATTTACAGTAAAGTCTAAAAGCGTTTGGGAAAAGATAATGTGGTTGTAAAATAAACTTGTAAGTTCTGGAAATTAACGGTGACAAATGAACTTAAACCAATATAATAATAATAATAATAATAATAATAATAATAATAATAATGGTTATAATAATAATAGTAATTTCCAGTAAACAACAGCATGCGGGAGGCACTTGAACCCACTTAACCCAAAAACTTTAGCATCATACCGTACGAAAAACATCTTATTTGAATTCGCAATAATTACGTCCCCATCATTGCTTTTTTGTTCCGCAATTACTCTTTAGACATAATTGTTATTTAGGAAGCAAAAAACAGCAATAACCAATTTCAGTATATTACAAAATGTTTACCCGTACGTTCTAGCAGCGATCTTCACCTTGTCTGACGTCTTTGCTGTCTTGTATAAGCGTAATCTCGCACATAGAACACATTGCATTGGGGGTTCGGCTGACTGTCCTTCTACAACGTGGGCATTTATGTTCATTAGATTCTGTTATCTTAATAAACATGTTAGGAGTAACCTCAATGCACGCTTCATCCGGGACGCCGACAACGAGAATTACTTTCGAGCACAAAAGTAAGTCCGTCAAGGAAGAGTGATTTGACCAAGACTCGGCCTGAAACTCTTGCAGCATTTCAAGCAGATCGTGATTCACTAGATATAATGTCGCGACTTTGCTGCCTGCTTTCGTACCGACATGTGCATTAAAAATATATCGGCATTTCATAAGGAGTTCACCTGTTTCCGCCAAGTTCACATTATGCCATCGTTTTTCACAATGTGGAAGAGTGTCCTTAAAGAGAGTCATGTTAACGTGAGAGAGAACGTCGGATGTAAGATGAGGCAAAATGGGAGCGCAATGGCGAATAAGACAATGCAATATATGGCTTAAGGTTGTACAGGCGGACAGCCTCTCGAGTGACTTTTCACCGTGGCAATATAGGCGATTTTTTATTGAATTTAAGTACACGGCTGAGAGATCGTTAACAACAAAATTGAACAGTTGCTTGCCTACGGCAGTATAACGCATAGTCTCATACATCTTGCTTAATTGCTCGTCCATTTCGTGTACTCTGTGCAGCATCAACCTATCGATGGCCAGCAACTGATCATAATCGACCCTATCTGAAACGTCGAGACCTTCCACATTTCCAAGTATGTATTTGAATGTATTACGGAGCTTGCCTATGATTTCGGCGCATTCCTCAAATACGTGGTTTTTCGTTAAAATATTATCAGACGTGCAAGCATGTGTTGCGACCCACCATCGTAAGACGTCTACACCATAACATTCCTTTCCCATCGTAATATCGTCTGGACTGACGACGTTGCCCACGGATTTCGACATTTTACGCCCTTCAGAATCAAGGGCAAAGCCATGCAAAAACACTGTCTTGTAGGGAGCACGACCAGTGAGTGCCACACTGGTTAGCAAAGATGATTGGAACCATCCCCGAATCTGATCTCCACCCTCTAGATACAGGTCGGCTTGTTGCCCTTTAAGCACTGTTTTCCATGAAAGACCACTGTCCATCCAAATATCCATAATATCTTTGCACAAAGTCCCATTGACCTTCAGCAAGCTCTGTGCTTCGGATGTCCACCAGAAATCCGTTCCTTTCTCGTAGACTAGCTTACAAACTTTCTCTACAAAATCTCGACTAGTATGCACTTTATCGCCTATGTAGTACAAAGGAATCGGAACACCCCATGATCTCTGCCTTGAAATACACCAATGTGGTCGTTCTAAGAGCTGGTTAATAAACATTGTTTTAGCTGACTCCGGAATCATATTAACCTCTTTTTGAAGTGTATCGATAGCCTTATTCCTCAACGAGCTGAGATCAATGAAC
The DNA here is from genome assembly GCA_002081605.1 of Tropilaelaps mercedesae. Classification (NCBI taxonomy): domain Eukaryota; kingdom Metazoa; phylum Arthropoda; class Arachnida; order Mesostigmata; family Laelapidae; genus Tropilaelaps; species Tropilaelaps mercedesae. Next base: position 17,663 of record MNPL01007935.1, on the reverse strand, counting down.
CATTGGAGCGAGCTCCTTACGATGATAGGTGCTTTACTACGCCAGTCATAAGGGTAACTATGGACATAATCCTGCACATCAAATAACATGTCCCGAGAACTAAGGAGCCTTATAACCTTGTTATTACCTTCACCTAAAATGCTAAGCCCCTCTAGATCACCCGCAAGATGGTTGTAGTTTGCTCTCTCGTCTACGAGACACGGGTCCAATGGCAGATTATTGGCAACAGCATTTACGTAGTCTTCAAGTCCGTGGTTAGGAGCTGAATGCACGAGACCGGTTCCCTTATCCGGTGTAACATGATTTGCAGGAAGGAAAACTCCCAGTTTGTTAATCAATAAATTTCGGTACCTTAGTTTAGCAATACTTTGCATATCAACCTCAGTGACCACGATTAGTTCGCACTTCAAAGACTTTTGAAGGGCGTCTACCGTCTCTGCACAGATAATCAGACCATCACGACTCTTTGGTGTCTTTACAATAGCATAGCGAAGGTTCGGAGAAAAGCATATGGCTTGATTTGCTGGCAGACTCCACGGTGTGGTCGTCCAGATGAGAGCGCTGACTGAGTCCAACCCGTCAGGTAAATCGACGTTCATGATGGGAAATTTCACATAGACAGCAAGGCTCGTATGATCGGGTTTATATTCGAGCTCAGCCTCAGCAAGTGCAGTCTGATTAGAAGGCGACCAGTACACAGGCCTTAAGTCCTGAAACACAAGACCCTTTTCGTAGAGATCATAGAAGGCGCGAAGCTGCTCCGTAATGTAATCAGGATCAAGTGTTCGGTAAATATTATTTGACCAGTCAGCCATAACTCCCCACGATTTGAAAGAGGCCATTTGGCCGTCTAACGCTTCAAGAGCAAAGTTGCGTGAAATCTGTCGAATCTTCAGTGGATCGAGATTTTCTCCTGAAAGGAATTTTAAAAAATTAGTATATATATGCGCTTGGCCATGTCTTTTTGTGAGAATATATTTTTTGTACATTTCGTCTACTCCGCATTAATGATTTTTGCGACAGATTTTTTCAGTAACACCTTCCCTTCAACAAAGTTAATATCTAAATATCGAAAACAGTCCGTCATTTTTTATGGCAAATTAGTAAGGCTAAACACACTATTATAACATACTAAGCTAAGGGAATAAACGATTGAACTTATACATTTTTTAAATTCTCTATTGCTCAACCTACCGTGACTCTCTGTGCGTTATTCGCTTAAATGTTTATATCTATAATATTTCGAGTAATTTTTTGCTAATCTGTGGAAAAGAATAAGCACTTCACATAAAGAATTATCACGAACTTATGACACTCAAGGACGGTTTCAGCGAAACGTTTATAAAGAGGGTTCTTAACTGAAAATGCATTGATTCATTCAATATAGCCCACATAAACTTGCCCAACATGTGAGTTTAAAAATAGCCTTGTATTTGAATGGCAAAATAATTTTTGAGAGGCGTGACGATGTCGGCGTGCTTCAAATATTATATAGTTGAAGTAGAGCTTACCGCCCGTCATAGCTCTTGCTTCGATTGGCAATCCATGGCAATCCCAGCCAGGAACATAGTGGACTTTGTAGCCGGCAAGCGCCCTTTGGCGGCAGGTGATATCCTTAAGAATTTTGTTAATCGCATGACCCATATGGACCTACAAAGAGACTGACATTATAGCAATAGTTCACATAGGGGACGCCTACTTGCGCTCATATTTTTTGTTCTCTGTTGGGAAGAATTACTTGGGAATTGTTTTACTAAGATCTGGCTATGACAGGCACTCATTAGCGACTGTACTAGTAGCACTGTACATTTATGTTGATACATTGGAATTTTTTTACAAACTAGTAGTTACATGAAGCAAAATGGTTGAGACAATTCTTGAAAACAGATGCTAAGCCTCGAACAGTTCCTCCTTCGAACAATTCTTTTAAATAAAATGAAGTTCCTACAAGATTTACTTGTATATGAATATGAAATTTTATTTTGTATTAGTACGCGAGGAAGAACAGTTTAATAATTAAAGGTGTCCATTCACAGCTTTATAACGTATAAATCAGGAAATATTAAGAGGGAATTTTTGAGAAGCAGCTACATCCTTAAAACATTCTTGAAAGTAGGTAGAAAGTATTAGATTTCTTCAGGTCTTCACAAATGTGCAAAACTGTTGGGTTCTCTGTAACTATAATTTGGTTATAATTTTTAGATAACTTTCCAAACATTAACGCCCTTAAATATATATATATATATATATATATATAACCGTTGTTTATAAGATAAAGTTTATATATATACATATATGTCATTAGCCGTGAAGATTCATTAGGAAATCATTGGGAAAGTTGGAATATTCATGTTCACACTGCATGCAAGCACCACCCTTCTTTAACAAAACATTGAATTATTTTTATAACCTGTCCATTAGCGTACGGCGGTCCGTCGTGGAGAATAAACTCTGGCCCATCATGTTCTCTCTGCCACATATACTGTAACGATGAGATGCAAGCCCTTTCTGCTATTTCTGCATCATACCGCGACCTTTTAGTCGGCTCGATCCGTTGCGCAAAGGTCGTTGTCGGCAGAAGAACGGAGTATCGGCTTTTCCATTTTTTCGTTATGTGAATAATCAGTAGCTGTCGCATGATCAATAACGATTTTTTTTTATAAATGCTTATTTAGGTGTACCCAATCGTAACGCTGATACACACTTAGGAAATATACATGTAGTGATTACTAACTTTAGCACCAGCGCTCTCACCATGTAACAACCGCATATTACAAAAACTGAAGAATGTATTTGCCACTATTTTCCGTATCAACTTCTAGCTAATATATCTAATCCTTGACAGTTAATGCAGCAACACGATACTACACGAACTACGATAATACAGCAAATCAATGTAATAGTTCATAAACTCAATACAACTATGTTTCTTCGTCTGCTTTCGCGGCGTGGTTGCGGTAGTTTCGCGCAGTTTGTTATGAGATTAAAGTAGCAACATAGCTTCCTTGTTCGGCGGAACGGATATTCTGCAAAAAGGAAAGTGGACGGAACGGATCACGTCCGGACGAACCGCGATGAACGACTATAGTAAGATAGTAGTAGCTGGTGGTTGGTCGTTAGTCCATTGATTCTGGTCTGGGGGACCGACGTGCGACGTACTGCTAGGTTCCATTGCCGTTGTTCGAGTCAGGCGCACGAGTTCGTTAGTTCGCGCCGTGAATTCAAGTTTTGGTGCGGCCAGTTTCATTCCTACTAAAACACGGCCGAATGCTTACAGTGACAGCTGTATGTCCTGAGTAGTGAGTAAAACCCGCGCCCGACATATTACAAGCTGTTAAGCTTTATTAGTCAGCCGACAATTTTACACAACTGGAAGAATGATCGTAAGTCAGATATAGATGTTTCATTTATGCGCTTATTAGTAAGGTGACTACCTGCTATACATATGTTAGATCATTTTTTTGCAAACGTTTGTCCTATTCACAAGTCATAGACTTCTCGTGGATGCACTATGTTGTATGGACTTTTAAGCTTTTTATATTTAAAAAATACGTAGGCTGGATGCCAAGCTTAACTCTAAGATCATGTCTTTTTTAGACAATAAGTATTTCTAAAAAAGACATTGCCTATCGACCGTCAAATGTTGATTGGGAGACTCGTGTCGGAAAGTTTCATGACAATTAAGATTATTACACTGTTGTTTTCACTAATATCTGAAATAGGATGACAAGCTGCTGGTGAGGGTATTTTCAAAAGTGTTGTGTAGATAAAAATAATGAGACAATAACTATGAGCAATTTTAAGATTATTCTGTAAACCTTCGTTTCAGTCAGTTACATTGGATGTTTTGTTTAAGCGCGCAAGGCCGGGGAGTAACTTTAATAATATAATCGTAACATGATAATAATACGATGTTTATAGCGAGTATTGCCAAGTGAGACGACGTCACTTAACTCTATTGTTAGAAAACGCGTTCTAGTTAAGAGTTCGTCTGGAACCTCAATTATATGCAACGTAAAACTGGACAAATTGTTCATGTCAAATAACTATGTGTGGCTTTGTAGCTTAGTGGCCCTTGACTTAATTTTCGGACTTTTTAAGGTCATTAGTGTGCATGACCGCTCAATTTGATAAACACATTTCGGTTCGCTGGTGTTGTTTTTTTACCTTTCGTATTCACGGCTTTTTTGTGTTGGGTTACAACTGAATAGTCTAAGCTAAAGCCTTCCAATATGTTGAGCTAAAGAATATCTATGTTCTGCTTCTACGTAGCTACACAGAAAATCATGAAGCTCTTCACCCTCCGTTATTAAGCATGTTGAATTATCGTAGTCTGCAAAGGAGCGAAGAACTCAACTGGCTCGATGATGTTTAGCCACGGTGACCGCGTCAGGTACAACCGGTTGTACTGTACCGAGTTGGTGCTCTTCCGTAGCAACAAGTTTCAGCATCAGATTATTGGCGTTGTCCTCAGTCAGCAGTTGGTGGTTTTAGATGACCGCAAAGCCGTCTAGAGAGGGTCTATCACAGGTGTTGTTTGTTCACGGTCACAGAACTTGTGGACAGAATCAGAAAATAAACGGTTGCGAAATGTTCGTCGGTTAATTGAGACTAGAAAACGAGTTTATTCTAAATAAAGTGCTCTGTTTGATAAAAGTGCCTTCTTTCCAAGCAATTTCAGCAACAAAGATATACCACCTCAGAATTATTCCTGAATAGAAATAGAGTGAAGGGCCCCCACTGAATTCACCCAACATATGTTATGTTGCCCCTCAACCTGGACTGAACTATTATTTCAATGTCTTTTATTGACATTTGATGAGGTTTTGTAGTGACATTTTGTATGATGTGATACAGAACTGTATCGAGCAACTCCGATATTTTTTTTTGTAAATGTGTATTAGAGGATATGGAGCTTCTGCTCTAAGGAATTATCTTTTCAACTATGTTAATAATGGTAATGACCTACCTAATGATTCTAATATAGATCAAATTAGTCGTGTGCACCTATGGATTCGTATTCCATGGGAAGTACTTTAAGATCACAATTCGTAACAAGCGTAGTATGTCTTATATAAAAATTTTCTAAAAAATAAGTTGCATTTAGAAGTCATAAGACAAGAAGACCAAAATACTCAACTTATTTTTAACATAACGCTACTTTGAGATTGTCGTTTTTTTCAGGTGTGTATTTTATTTCCTATTGTAAAGATACTTATTTTTTAAGACGACCCGACGATATTGTTCCCTAGTCTATTAATGAGCTTAGATTATAGCTAGACGGCTATAAGAACACGGAAAAATACATAGCAAAGCCTTGAAAGTCAGCAATGAAGGCTCAATTATATAGATCAATTATATAGATTCCCAAACGACCTTTGGGCATATTTTTTGTATTTGAAAAGTACCGATGTTCATCTATCGCTATGTAAAGAGCAATGCGTCGGCATTTTAATCGGCGATGTATTAACTCAACATCGCCGAGTTACTGTACCGCTGATTCCTTCTATAGTTACACTCAACGTGAACATTACTTTTCTAGTACCTTCGACTGGTGCCACCCGTTTTGTCGCTCTAGCTCGGTAGTATTCAGGCTTTTTGGCTGCTCATGCGGTTAAATTTATATTTTTGTTAAGTAATAGAGAAGTATCATGAAAGTTTGATAATATTTGCATGCGGTTTTCGATGAGCGTGTTTAAAAATGTTTTTTAAGTGATAGTGTGCAGATCGTGCGAGTCTCCATGCCTGTCTTTAACTATGCATTAATGGGGGGCGGGGGGAAGCGGCAGTATAGCAGTGTGGTACCTGTTACCTGTGACGTGTACTGTAGATGGTAGTTTTGTGCCTTCACGCGTGTTGTTAGATGTGCAAGT
>MNPL01007929.1:0-12800 GCA_002081605.1 Tropilaelaps mercedesae | reverse complement strand
GCACCTACGTGTCTCCTCCAGTCGCAAGGCGCATACGAATGCACCAAGCCACCGAGCTCGACTATTGCAGCATTCTGACAGAGTGTTACATTGCCATCGAACACCCATGCCGTATGCTTTAGAATGCGCGCCAACTCCTTTCAAAAATATGAAATATCAGGGGCATTTATTTTTTAGTTTTGGCGTAATATCTCGTCATAACAAATCTATTGAATGCCCTTTCCCATTACCATTTAGAGTTGAAAATTATAGCTCCGTATCTATTCGGCGCTGCCACTAGAGTCTCTATCCTTGTTAGAGCCATTTTCTAACCCGGGTCTCTTCGGAGGGTCGGTACAAACTGATCCGTGTCTCGTCTATTGCACGGTACCGAATTTACTGTTGATTATGGTGTTGCAGTTTATTGGATTGTTCGGGTTTTCATTTAGTCTAAATTATGAACTTGTTTCGCACTTCTTCGGTCGTTCACAGTTCTTCGGTTACTATTCCATGACAGGTATCGTGCGAAATATTAAGTTTAACAAACAGACTCCTCGCTCCCGAATACTCAAAAGTTTCGGGTTGCTTTAATTCGTTCGACAGTTCGGGCTTCTTTCCCTCGATAATATATGACATCGAAATTGTCATTATCTCACGGTGCGTTCCGACTGGGCCTAATATTGAATTCCAATATCACCAATTGTCAATGAATTTACGGAGCGCTGTTACTGAAAACAAAAATTTGATGCATCCTTCGTTGCCGACTTTTTACTTCTACATCAACTATTTTTTGCCCACACATTCAAAATGATTGGAATAGATGCTGACGAAATTATAGTTTCAGATTTGCTGCCGTTCAAAGCTCGGTAAGTTTTAATGGGATACCCTAACAATTGTCCAACTTCTGAATTGTTGCGGATGTTATTCAAACTGGCATTACAATTAGGCCTTTCTTTAAGACAATTCGGTTCTTACTAGGAGGAAGGAATGCGGTTGAGTAAATATATTGCACTTTTTAATTATATAATACAGCATAAACCGTTCTTTATAATCTACGAGGGCATAAGCTGAGTGATAATTAAACACGGCATCGAACGGCTTGGGTAAGCACAAACTGTACAGTAAGCTTAAAGAGCTTCATGATGGACTCAAATTGGACAACGAGTTGATGCACAGTTAGAGAGACATCACCGATCGCACACTAACACACAACAACAATAGCTCTTCAGGCTTTACAAATAAAGCCTGGAGAGAATGAGAGTGAGAAAAATCATAAGCAGCGCAAATTAATTATAATGTCCTTTAGGTACAAATTGTAGTAATATGTGATTTCTTTTCTCCTGAGATTACAATTACCCGTGGTCTAGACTGTTATCACCATAATAATTTTTATTACTAACATGATTATTATTAGTGGTATCACATTTGCACAATGCATCCAGGATAGAGCGATTAGCACAAAAAACCCAAAAACTGAACTATAGAAAACCATAACTTGAGGACCTTTCGGAAATATCGCAAACCCTATACTATATCTACCAGCCACCCTCACAGATTCAATTTACATATACATACTTCTTGTCAACCTATTTCATAAAATAAATCAAGTAGGTTTCGTCGTGACGATTCTGAGCCTGGCCTACGTATAGACGTATTGGGTACTCGTTTATAGATCCTCACTTACATTCGAAGATCATATCAATTGCTTAAAAAGTATTCAACTATATATATATATATATATAGTTTTTACAACAAACGATTCACCTGCGATGTTTTTCGTGATGGAGCATTGCTATCTTCACAAAATGCAGATAGTAGCCAGGAAAGCTGTAATGAGAAATCTGCATCTCTTCGACACCTGAAATAGTAGATAAAATAATGATGTTTTTATTGTACCTTCTAATATGTGATCAGTATCTTATCAAAAAATACATAAACCTAATCTTTGTTCGTAACTTATTTTTTTCACATCTGCTCTTATTTCTCGATGCATTTTTATTCCAAACTTGTTTTTCACTATAGTAGATAAGCATTTTTAATTACATTTTGGTGTGCACTTAAAAACATTACTGATTTGACGCAAGTCACTAACAGAATCTTTCCTACCTATATTTTCTTCTTTTGGCTGGCACTAGAGATCGGCTTGTGCAAATATCTTAATTCTCTTAATTCAAAGCGATCATTTATTGCGACACAACTGGCTTACTTAGTGAATGAAGGAGAAAAAATCGTAAGTGGAATGAAATTTTGTGCATTTCTACAACTCCATTCGTGGCAGCAAGACAATATAATCATACATTTATGTCGAAAAAGGCACCGCCAGTAAAAGCAAATGTTAACTTGGGGTCATTGTTTTAATAAGTTCCATGTACATTTTTCATCATGTCACTGTTCCAAATATGAGTAAAGACGTAATTGTTACGTCTTTACAGTGAGGATTATATTCATTAACATTATACTTGAATATTTTGGAGGCTTTCGTATGCGCCCTATCATGTGTATATATATCATGTATGTTATAAATGGCCAGAGAGTACTAAGGAATGTTGAGGAGAGAACATATTTTCACAGCTATCTGTGAATGGAAAGCACCCGTGGCACATTATGAATATATTAAGGATTCTAAACCAAGATAGACGCATAGGTAATTTCTATTTCAATCTACGCGACTATATAACATAGATACTATTATTATCTTTATCACTAGCAAACGGATAACACTAGGTTCATGAATCTAAGGTGAGGAGTGTAAAGAAAATCTCAAATAAATTTTATTACGGAGAGAAGATAATCCAGTGCACAAATAGCAACTTAAAAGGTCTTCTGTCGACTTAAAAGTCATATAGGCAAAGGTCGCTGGAGTGCACAACTTACGCCTTGGCCAAGACCACCCATCATCCATATGTACAGCTGCTCGTAGAGCCTAGTCCTCGCTAGTCGAACCCAAGCACACGTCAAATGCTACGTCAAATGCTACGTCAACTGGGTTCCACTCAAATCTCGGCTAGATAAATGTAGTAAAAGCGGTTAGGGTCTCACTATTATGTATCACGCAACGCTAAACTTATGTCCGACCACGTTGTTCACGCCTCCATCGAAAGGGACCTTGGTAGCGCTCAACTGACATCTCCGTTTTTCTGCACGTAGTAAGAAGGTTTGTTAATTCACCAGTAAGAATGTTGTTAATACGGCCATTGTACCGCTTTCAGCCCTTGTTATTGTTAAGTTTTCTTGAACAGTTAAGCCATTGATTTCTAAAATATCCTTTGTGAGCGTACTATATATTTCGATAAATAAAGTAGATTCGTATAGAAACGAAAAAATAACTAACGCAAATACGCTTGAAATCATCATAAAAGATAATCTTAAAAGTTTCTCTGCAATTTTCTTTATTGTAATCGCTAAACGCGCTGAATCCTCTACAAGCTTCAATATTACCAAATAGATTTTGTTCTAATTGCACGAATACGGCTCGTCACCCTTCTGTAGCATTTTTAAAAACAAGTTTAAATGGCAATTATCGCACCTAATCGATTACGTTCCTGTAGACTTGCATTACTCATCTGGAGATTAACAGGCTAATGAGACCAGTTCCCGAAAACATATATATATATATATAGTCCGATCTCTTCGAATTCTTATCATGCTAGAAAAACGAGAGCAGCAAAACCAGATGTGGTGCGAGACAGAACCAACCGTGGTAAATACACAAACAGGCCAATCGTGGTAACGCTGTTAATGGCAAATCGACAAAAATCATAAGAACCGCTACGATAGTATAATAAATATTAAGTGTTGCTTCTGTTAAATCTTGTGTACGGTGCAGTGCGATGCAAGTGGCACAATTTCGGTATTAGTTGCAATGAATGATGGAGCTTCCGGGGCTGCTGTCACTCTCGCTTCCAATAGGGAACCATCGAGTAAATAGTGATTCAACGCAGCGTCAACGTCATGGTAAACTCTATCGTCTATTGAAATAATAAATATCCTCTATGGAATACAAACCATATAGGCTCGATATAAAACATGTTTCTATATAAAACGGCACGAAAATAAATAGAGAAATAGAACTTGCAAGGTAGAGCAGGTGAAATGTAATTAATTGTAAATAAATTGTGATCGAGTATGAATGACAATCGGGTAAAATAATGCTTCAACAATAGAAAAAGCGGTTTCTCACGAGCACCCCGTAACTGGACAAACATGTAATTAATATTTTAAGGGTACGGTCAGTGTGTACCCGCAGCATTCGACCAATCACAATGTAGACTTGTTTAAAAGTAGGTGAATATTAGACGTGATGGACTGTCAACAATAGCTCTGAATCTAGCTGCGAAAATATATTCAATATTGTACAGTTCCATTATTCATTGATGTTAGCGTCAAGCACCTTTCAAAAATTTAAGATATTAAAAGCGTTAATTTTTTGCGTTTCATTTAGTATTTTCTATAGCAAATTTTATTGATATTCGTTGCAAATTTTAGTATTACTTTAGGAAAAACCCTACTCGGCAGTATAATTAGTGTTGGCGTTTTACCTTATGTTACCGAGTTTCATTCAGCCTAGGGCCAAATCGTCGAAAACTAATTTTTTTTGGCATTGCTTAGTTCCCTGGTCGCTATTTTGTGACAGCTAATGTAAAAACGCCAAATTGGGCCGTACGGCTTCTCAGACTCCAAGTTTAAGATTACTCGAAATCTGGACAGATGAATACAATTAAGTCAAGATTTAGCCACGCTTATTGCAATTTTCGACCGACTTGCTTGGCGTTAACACCGTCTAGAAATCAACGACTTAATGATATGTTATTGGTTTTTGTAACCTTGCTTCTAAGGCTATTGTTACCACAGACACTTTCAGATTTATTCTGTCCACAATTCCAACGATGTCAACAAAACTTTCCAGAGTAAATATTGACATCATTTAATATACTTGTGATGGTGGCTCAAAAGTTAGAACCGCTTAAAGACCAGCCACCCTCACTCGTCATTATAATTTTAACAAAGAACACAAGTTGCCAGGAGTCTACCAAATCTGTTCTCATTTTTAACTGACAAAACAGGACTATTTTTATGGATCGTTATTCTTGGTCACACCCAATTGTCCATTACATCAAATGTCGGTTAGTTACATTTCATACAATGAAACACAGTGAAGTTGAATATACCCAATGAGATAAAACAATACTAACCTGAGTACGAGGTATGGCTTAATCGCTTCCGCGACATCCGCGTGGTGAACGTATAGACATACAAGTTGCGGTAAATAGAATGCTACGTCAACGTCATCAAAGCCAAACATTCGATTGCCTATGTAGGCTAACACACCGGCCTCTCGACTCTGCGAAAGGTATTGCACAGCGAAACGCATTGTGAATAATCGCGACTCGAAAAGACGTAGCAATCCCGACTGACTTGAAGGTAGCACGGGTACTTCTTGTACCAAATCAGCGGTTACTTGATTGCATGAGACAGTTTCTCTACTGAACAACATTTGACTTGAATTAAATTCAGTACTGCTAGGCGGTTCACTTTGTTGTCCTGTTGCTAAGATGAAGATGCGTTTGTCATTGTAGCTACAGGCTTCTCGGTTACGAGCTTCTCGGGAGTATTGCCCATTCCGACAACAAGAACCGAGCTCACCATCGGTATCTTCACTATCTACTGGGCGTTCTTCTATCTGCTGTCCTGAAGTCCACTGTGCAACGCGTTGATTGTACTTAATCGATGCCATGGTGTCGGTAGATAGGAAGCTACTTTCAACAAGGTTGACCTCTGTCGTAGATCTCTCCGCTTGGGCAAATCCAACTTCTCGTTTATTATCCGCTAAGGAGCATTCAAGTGTATCTTGTCTGTCCCCATTGCTCGCCGTTGAGGGCATGAAATAAGGAGAATTCCCGGTGTAGCTCTCAGGTCGCCCCAGTCTGCAGAAGGGAGTTTCCAGCCGGCTCGAGCTCTTTTCTTCTTCGTCAGTCGCTTTAAAAAAAGGTCCGTGGCCCGATCCCATTATCCGATGGTGTTCGGCGTCGGGCATCTCGGCCGCCGCACAGATTCCTGAGTCGTCGCTGGCCAGTGAATTGCCATCTGTTTCCTACAAGTATCAAATTTAAAATTGTAAACATTAACCACTCATCATTCTCGTAGAGTTGTAGCTAAAGATAGCCCTTTGAGTGTCCCACAGGGCACAAACGCTGGTTCATATAAGCATTCCAATTTCGAAAAAATAATTTTATGGACAACATGCATTACATGAACCGCTCATTCTCATAAAAAGAAAAGCCATTGGTACCTGAAAGGATTGAGCTACCCTGAAAGGGGTCTATCTTACTGTACCTCTACACAATATAAAAAGGCATGTAGTAAAATTATCCAAGTACGGCAACCGCTCAAATTGTTCTATCCATATATTTTCAATTACAAATTGTACTAAGTTTGAATACTTCTCAAAACGCCGTTATGTTTCCAGAAAAAATCCTTCTTGCCCTGTTCAACCTGCCTTAAGTGAACTAACTACATCAGTGACTGGTCGAAATAGCACTAATATCTTTCGCTCAAAAATTTTCACGGGTTGAATGGGTAGGCTCAAATGCAAATAAGGCTTAAACCCTAAAGATGGTGATAATCATGCCACAAGACACGAATAATGACATCCGCTTCAACGCTTAAACCTAACTTGTCAGTTCCGGTAGATCTTGTCAAGTTTATATGTAATAACCTAACTCTGTCTCGAGCAGGCATATACTTTGCAAAGAAAATAAATCATATACATGCAACAAGGAATACAAAGCCAATTGAGTTCAGTTCAAGTTATTGCGTCGAGCTGCCTTTCTTGGTACGCAGTATGCAGAAAAGTGTATTTATAGACGCGAAAAGATAATTGGATAAAATCATTTATTATAATATTATGCATTCTACTATCTCAGACAATATTTTTCGTATGAGTCTACACAAACTCTATATCGTAATATCATGTATACTTGGGACTCCTTACAGTGAAACGACCCGAGTTGTTGTTGCCCAGTCAGCCGGCCAATCAACTCAATCTGAAGAAAGGCCGCATTTTGTCTTCGTTAATCTCTACTCACTTCAATTTTTACAATTAGTCGCGTAGCCTTCAGCTTTCTTCTTTCAAATGTGTCAATCTTATTATTTCTTATTTTCTAGGACATCATATCATATTGAGCATCCGATATTATTTGTAGAGTCCTATCTGCTAAAGCAATAAGAACTGCTGGACCTTATCTTTAAGTTCAGGCGGTCCTTATTTTCATAGCAGATATTAACGTCCGAGGTACAATAAAAGGTCAACCAGCTGTCGTCAAGTACTTATTGTCTCTGCCTGTTACATCTCGAATACCTGTGACGACAATGTTATGCAATGTCATAATACGATTTGACCGGGGTTTTCATTTGACTCAACAGCAGCATCCAGGTCTTAGTTATGCGTGTGCTTATTTAAATAAATATTGAAACTTATATAATAAATAAATATCGTCAACTTGTTTTATAGCGCAAACAAGCCCGCTTTAGAAGCGGGTCCGCTGGCATATGTAAAACAAAGAGATACAAATGGCCCCAAATCCACTGAGGCCTATTCGCCGACTTATTCGTTACCATTTAAACCGACCTATTCGTCACCATTTAAAAGCATGAACAAATATATGGTGCAATACATAACGACTAGTGTTTGCTTAAAACATGCATTGAGTAACACTTTTTTAGTTAGCACAACCTCCCTTCTTTAGCTGTTGTGTATAATCTTATATTTTTACTACCGGTGGAAAAGAAGATACGATATTGAAAAAATACTTGTGAACTGGTTTTATCACATGGATCGTGCTGCTCTTGTTCAGAAAATTATCACTTTACTACGTAGTTGAAACTGCTCCTGCGCATGTTAATATTGCGATTACAGCAATCACAGGTAAATTAATAAGTCGTCGCCGTCATCCACTCTTATAAAAGGCCGTCGCTTTGAGGTAATATTGTGAAAATTGTGTAGAAGTGCTAGTTTAGATATAACTGCGGCAAATTGACTTCGAAGGAGGACGAAGGAGGTTCATGGTTACAAGTAGACAACCACGAGTTTCAGTGTAAAAGTAGCATTGCGTAACAACGACGGGACAACGATGACCCTCGTTTCTAGGTAATAGAAACATGCTGTAGTTGGTCCTATGCGTCCTGAATTACTGGCTAAACGTCTGACTGTTCATTAAAACTGACTTTATTAAATTATTATTCTTGACAATAGCGGAAGCTGCCGTCTCCACGGAAATACAAGTCACCTGTTATTGGTGATTTTTCAGTGTATTATTGGTGAGATTAAGTGACCGCGATGTGTATATAGCCGTGTGCTCGCCTGTATTTATTAGAATCAATAGCTAGTGGCTAATCATTTTTAAAACAAACTTACCACTTGGACCGTATTGAGGTCTAAGTGGTCCAAGCTGGGGTTCAAATGTATGTATTAGTGTTACACCGGTGGTTAAATTGACTTACTCAAAATGGAATACGTGTTGCGGTCTGGTACATGAAATATTTATTGGTATTGACATCTATCGAAAATTGTCAGTTAGACTTCCCTAAGCCATTTTCAAAAAAATTGGAACTGTCAACTCTACACAAAGCTGAGATGTCTAAAACACCTGCTATTGAATGTAAATGAATCCTAGGAGGTTCACAACGAAGCTAATAATATACACGCTTGGACTCATCTTGTTCAAATTCTTTCCAGCACCATCCGATATTTTGGAAAGATATTATTACCAAGCGCGGGTTTATGGGCATGTCAAGCTAAAACAAGCGACGCGCTTTGGTTGTTAAAGCTTGAGATCGATTTGTGCGACTGATCGTTGCAAAAAGTATAGACTTCCAGCTAATATGTTAGCCATATATGCCCTATTTGAACAATCAACGGCTAAATGTATTACTCGAAATAAATTTCGAAGCCGACAAAAAGGAACGAAGGGTCAAAAACTGCATGAGTACCAATTACGCAATATAAATATATTGCGTAAAACTATAACGAACTAAAATGTGTAGCCTAATTTGTTTACACTTATGAAAAAGTTACGAGTTTATCCATCCAAGTGAGTCAAAAGTAGTTCGCCGTATATTTGAATCCGCACATCCTCGCCACTCTGTTCATCAGTGTCCTTACGTATGCGAAGACACCTCTATCATTCTGTAATCTTATGCGGCAAACCCTATAAGACAAATGCATAACAAGCCTTTATTTACCCACATATATTTTGAAATCTATTTCACATTCCGAATTGTTATTTGGCAATATACCTACACGAAAGTAACAAAAACCGGTACATGCCAAACAGTATTTAATCGTGATAGTGTAAAATGATGACACGTTGTCTTGGAAAGATGAATGGAACTGATTGATACCTGCTTGTCTGGTGCTTCGACAGCACTACTAACCACCACTTGTGACTTCTTCACCTACTACATTTAGCGAAAACGAAACGTTAGAGGTCATAACCGTATACGACAGCACAGACTGCCCCCTCACCCCTATGCTGATGTGCGCATTACTAGACGGGCTAGCTTCATGAAGGCCGAAAATGGTCATATTCATTTAAAAAAATTTCAATGAAAAAAAATTCAATTAAAAAAATCCCGAAATGCGAGACAGTTACGGCGGCTTCCCTCTTCATTACTCTGCTTACTTCTGTAAAATAGCTTAACGTCTGTGCCGTGCGACGAACCATGTGCTAATAGCTTGCTATACTGCACAGATTTTGGGTCATTACACCTGAGATCATCGTAAAAACACTGGGTCGGCAAAAGTCAATGCCGTCTTAGTTAGCAACGAAGTCTCGCTCACATTGCTCAATAGATGCAGTACACCCGCCAACAGTAGTCCAAAAACAGAGTATGCCAACAATATTAATACAGCCAAAGGAATAGCAACGCAAACGACAGAAACAAGAGTAGGGACCAAAAAATAGAAACCAGAGGGGGAATTGAATAAAACAAAAGCAAATCTGGGAGCCCGCCGTCAATAAAAGGGTAAATACAAACTGGCGAAAAATTCATCATCACAAATGTTTATTCAAATAGTTTATTCAACATAAACTATTCGGAGCAGATATAAAAGATACGTTAGGGCGTGATGAAATCAAATAGTAAGCTAACCGTTATGTCAACACGTACCCACTGAAAACGTCGCTGTGTATCTTTATGACAAGTGAATTATGAAATCGTCAAAATACTTGTCAATAAGAATCAACGGGTATTATATATCTTTTTTTACGTTGGTTTTCTCCCGTTGAATAAAAATTACAAGCTGACTATTTTGGATCACTGCATTTTTCGTAGAAAAACGTAAAAACCTAAGAAAACAAGACATGAACGGTCTTGAATAATTTTAAGCAACCATTTATAAGGTCCATTCAGGTTTTATTGACAGGCTATTAATGGAACAATCACCACTTGGAATACGCGTGCTGTCTTATACCGACGATAAAATACAATTGAAAAGCGTTAGTAGTAAGCCATAATTGCCTGTATTATTTTGTTTTAGAAAGTTGCGTAAGCTTTCAATCCAGCCCTGTTGACAAACCTGCAGCAAAAGTGGATGTCCAACGTTGAGCTGAGTCGCGTGCAGTGGCAGTTGTTGGTACTGTAGTTGCTGTAATTGGCGTTGTTGTTGGAGAGCTGAGTCGAGACTGAGATTACGCATGTGCTGGTGTTGCTGACTTGCACTTCTTATGGGAACAGGCGTTAGCAAAACGGTCGTTCCTAAGTGACCACATTGTACGCAACTGCTGGTCCCGGCAGTGCTGCAAGACAATGACTCGGAGTTATAGGATGAGGTTATGGAAGTTTTACAAATATCACATACGCCGGCCTTGGGGACTTTTGCAGGGCCCCCGAGACCATGGACCCTTGTCTCCAGGCATGTAATATTCGCGGTACGGGCTTGGTGCGACTCATGATTCGTAATTGGACACGTCTGTTGGTGGTGTCCAACTGATGAGTTCTGATCAGCTTCAGTGACATTGGTAGCGGGACTGAAGTTCTTGACTTTCAACGTCGAGCCAAGGGTCTGCGTAGATCGGACATCGAGAGACGCTACTCGGTGATGACCACGGCGATGTACACTTGCCAGTTCCATGATCACTTTCCTGACCGCTGCTCACCGCAGAGTTCTCAAAATACTGCACACATGCTGCTTCGCTCCTAGTCTAAACCTTAGGCTATTCCTAGACTTCATCCGCTTTTAAGGTCCACTATATCTGCAGGTAAAGACAAACAGTAAGATCACCATTAGCCGAGAAAATCTATACTGTACGTACCTGCTTAGTTTTTGATATGTGTTCAAGTATACTTTGATGAATGTATTTGATGACTGGTTGATCAGTAGCCTCCACAGGTTGAGTCATAAAGGTTTGGTTGGCCTATGTAGATTTGGCTAACTACAGTATATAGACTTGAAAGTGGCTTTTAGGCCTTTGGTTACTCCGTGTTATAGCCGTGTCTCCGCTTTTATTTGGACGTCATTACGTTCAATAATGGATGGAATATAAGACACAGTCGATTTTCAAATTATCGCTAATCGCTAATTTTTAACTACATCACAAGATGACCATAATACTCATCCGGTTATAGCCCTTGACACTCGGTAAGAAAGCCTACTATACTAAAGCACTAACTAAGGTAAAATCAAATACAGTAAATTAAAGCATAATAACATGGCCCAACACGTTTTCTTTATAAATATGGCAAAAACAAAACGACACGTTTGAATGTGAGTGCGCTCTGCTTCAATAAGTCAGGCCGTTGGACAATTTGGTGCGTCCAAACAGTCGACAGTTGATAACAGCATTGGGACGTAACAGCGATGATCTTCGTGATAGTAATATATCTGAAGTATTGGTAACAGTATTTCTTTTTTACAAAAGCCACCGTCACATGAGAACTTTCTTTTGATATCTTCTTGAGACTTCTGATATTTCTATATGATGGCTGTTTAAGATGATGGAGATTTATTTTGACCTTGCATCCTCGCTAGCAGACGTTTTTACCTTGATCTTTCAAAGTTCACGAAATGAGTGCCCACTGCACACAACTTGCCAGGTTTGATGCCTGCGGCTTTTGTTCGACCTTCAGTGTTTTGAGTAACGGCATCAGGGCCAGACGTACGCACTCTAACTAGAACATGGTAATAATGATGATCGACAACAATGAACGCAACGAACCAAAATCGACCACGGTTTATTAAAGCATTGATTACGTCACAAACGGGTGCAACATACTGAGAATGCAACTAAAGCACTATTTTGTGTTGTTTGTGCACTTAAAGCGATTGAGGCTCGTCAAAAAACAAAAAGAAAAGAAAATTGTCAACGGTTTATCAGATATTCAAATATCAGATTTCGATATTCTCCAAGTACTACCAACTGCAGTACCAATTTTCACTAATATCACGTATTAAATTAAAAAAAATTCTTTCGGCGCACCAAATTGTCGATAAAACATTTAATTAAAATTAAATCAGTCACACGGTTAAATTAAGATATACTCATTTTTAGAAACAATTACCAAATTAAATAAGCTCACTATAAAAAGTGATCCAAGGATCTCTAATGATTTATTTCACTTTATTTTTAAATAACACTCGCACAAATTAGAATGTGTGTAGAAAGTTTTATCAATTACAAAAATTTTTATTTCTGACTTAAATGGCAAAGAGTTTTGAATTTTCTTCGAGTAAACTAAATTGTCGCTCCTGGACTTAAGTAAACTCTTATGTGAGAAATTCTGAATGTATATATATATATATATATATATATATATATATATAC
>MNPL01007924.1:1784-13910 GCA_002081605.1 Tropilaelaps mercedesae | reverse complement strand
TATATATATATATATATATATATATATATACATTATGTAACTTCGAAGCTTTATTATTCTTCTGCGAATTTTAGGCCCATTTAGACACGGACGCCACACTCATAGGCCGCGTCAGCGTTCCTTTCGCACAGGAGAAAACGGAATCGACGTTCGTTGACTATCCGTCCATACAGAGAATCCATAGGACCATTCTTGCATGAACGACGCATTTCTACTATCTTTTAACCTGCCTTATTCTTCCATGTGCAGGGAGTATATATAGGGAAATTGTTTCTCGACATAGTTTGTTTTCCATAGTAAACTGTATGCCGATAGATCTACCCAAACAGATTGCACAGAGAACGTAACCAATCTCGCTCGTAACCTATTGAATTCGCCCGCCAATAACCAGACCGGCAACGTTGCGTTTTCATGATGTCGATCCCACATAACAGGCACAGATCCCGTTATTTTTCTGTGCACCGTTTTTATTCTTGCTTTACCGAGCTTTGTTATCCGAAGAGAGGTGTTACACATTAACGCGCTATATATATATATATATACATATATATATATATACACAACTTCTCGCTGGTAGCCGTGATTCAAGCGAGCACCGCAAGATATATGTGATAAGCACCACGAACATGTTGCAAGCGATTGACTATACTATTAGTGTGTCGAGCACCGCTCGCTACAGCTTTGACGGTGGGGCGATTCACCGAGTGAATAAACACAGAGTGTTACTTATCGATAGACCCGACTCGTGTTCTATTCTTTCTGTATACGTTGTACGTTTTTGCAATATTTGATAATAAAAACAAAAAGAATATGTACTGCCCCAATAAGCGTTGGACCGGACACGCATGCCGGCGAGTTAGCGTGGGCTCATGAGGCCGTATTTAAGCTCCCTCCGCCATGACGTGCGTGATTAATCGCAACTGTCCGTAGGACGCACACACACACGCACGCACATACGTAACACGCTCTCACGGCTAGTCGTCGACAAGCGACTAATGAAGTTTGAGGGATCCTCGTAGCCATTGCCACGGCAAAACGCCATGCGACTGCCGAGTCCGAGAACCGCTTAAGCTATACCCGTTCAGAGCGATACAACCGTCGCATCCGCTGACGCCGACTCTTGGATGCTGGCACCAGTCAGGGGTCGGGCGTAGCCATGCGCTGGTCAGCAATGCATTGGTTGCTCGCGGCTAGAACGTGGGCAGAGCTTGCGCTCCACACCGAAGCCTGGTCCACCGGAGTCCACACTGGCCGATCGAATTTCGCCATACACGGCGCTGCCCGCGTGGCCTTCGATGTGGTCCACCAGGACCTCTGTCTCGACAATTACTCTGAGGTGTGTGCCGTGATTACGTGGTCGTGCTACGAGGCTAATGAGGTGCACAGCCACCCGCTCGACCGACGGCCCGGACCCCGGACGCCAAGATGGTACTTCCTCGACGTCGAGGGTGACCGTGAGACGCTACGGTTTGAGATGCGCAAGGCCACCACCATGACGCCGACGGCCCGGTTAACGCCGTTCAGGAACTACACGGCGAAGGTGTACTCGATTTACCAGGAGCATGTAATGCTCCTGCGAAACTTCAGCTTCGCTACGATCATCGGCGCCCCCTCGCCGGTTCAGCAGCTCTCGATTGACGTCCTCGACCGTAACGTTGCGTACTTGCCGCGCGCCCGCAAGCTCAACATCAGCTGGACGCCTCCGCAGGACCTCGGTGCGAAAACCCTCTCGGGCTACGTCGTCGGCCTATACAAGAAGCCCGAGTTCAACTTCCGCGCCCTACACTTCCGCAACATCACCGTCATGGAGGCGGAAACCAACCAGTCCTGGCACATCGTCGAGCCGATCAGCTTCTACGAGCGGAAGCTTTTCATCCGGGTGGCGCCGTTTAACCTGCTTTATAACGGGTCATACGTCTACGGACCGGAGGTCGTTGCCGACGTCTATTTGCGTTCGCAGTACGCGCGAGAGCTGTCGGTCAACTCGGTGGGCAGTCAGAGCGTCGATATTGAGATCGACCATGACATCTTCAAGGACGTCGTAGAGGCGGACCTCGTGACGAATATTTCGGTGTTCGTCAGCCCCGTAGAGATGCATGACCTGCTCAGCTGGAAGGCGGCTGACTTCTCGCGCGCCGTCGTTGAGGACAAAATGAAGCGTAAGCTGATTCGAGCCGTGTTCCGAGTCTCGCCCCACGGCTGGAACTTGGCTAACGCCATGGACAAGCGCCGGTCCGACTACACCCGCTTCCCCTGCTTTCAGGGCGGCGACAGGAAGAAGGTCATATGCTCAGTCGGTGTGGACGAACGATGCGACAAGTCGATGTACAGCCAGATCTGCAACGCGCCACTCATCAAGGACATGAATTACACGGTATTCGTTCGAGCCCACCTCAAGAAAAGTAACTATCTACCCGAGTACGACGACAGCAAACCGCTTCCGGTAAGTCTGCAGTCGGTAGCCGACAAGTGGGTGAGCAGTGAGCAGTTCCACCAAATGGGGCGGGGCTATCCGGGTTTGCACGGGCTGGGTCATCCGAACTTAAACTACGATCCCAGATTTGGCTACACCGGCCGCCGAGACCAATTTGACGGGCGGAGCGGCGCCGCTGGACGGGACGGTCGCTACGACCCCACCCGCATCTACGGCGACGGTGGGGGCCGATATGATAGCAGCGGCCCGCATAACACCGGCCGACTTGATCCGCGTTTCGACTCCAGCGGCGGAGCAGTGGCACATCGTAGCTTGTTCGACTCCAATGCGGGCCGCGAGCATCGGGATCAGGGCCCGTTGTCCGGAACCGGGAAGAGCCGATATGATCCGACACCGCGTTACCCGATCAGCGGCCGCGATATAAGGCGAAACGACGACGATGAATTGTACGGAAAACTCCACAGGCCCGTGCAACATATTCCGGAACAACCATAACCAAGAGGGATGGATGAATCGCACATCTGACAACGATGCATGGGGACACGTCGTCACGGGCGCGCAGGTCCCACCCGCCTACGATTTTTTTTCACGTGTCGATTTCGTACGGGCTTAATTTAAATTGCGAACGCTCCCTGGCTCGAGTGACGGCTACGATTGCTCTGGCAGATGGCGCACACGCAGTTTACTGCTGCAGCATTGCTTTTCGTAATCACTACATTTTGCGCGATACTGGACAGGAAAAGCAGCAGTAGAACCAACAGCAAAAGCAATGAGAAATGACAAAATCAATAAATTCATTCACGAATACGATATAAACTGTCAGTTTTCCTTTATTGCGTGAAAATCCCTACAAGCACTGGTTATATTTTGCTGGTCGCATTAGATACATCAGTGTAACCTATGCGTTAAAATATAGATAATAATAGTCAAGATACAAATATACTAATAATGATAATAAAGATACTCGAAGCTAATATCATATTTATTAATAAATATATCATCATGCTCACAGACATCGTCGGGATACAACGATTGGATCCATTAGTGCTAATAATAATAATATGAGAACGACAAATCCAGTTCTGTGATACATCCATAAATCTGTGTGAATGCCTGTGGCAAAGTCCATAGACAGTCACTTTGAATACAATACGATTCACATTTATTGAATTGAACCGACCTCCGATTTTTAATGCTTGTTTCGTCTAACGCCGCGGTTGTCCCACTGGTCGGTTGAAGCTGTCTATAACTCGTTCCCGCAGTTTAAACATTTGCTCGCCCGTACTACAAGGTAGTCCGCACACCAGTCAGCTGTACACGGATCGAAACCTATGCGATTGTAGATGATTTTCATCCACCATTCAGATTGCAGTGTTTAGTGATACCGTATCCATGCCTTTTGTTGCAGGAAATAAAATCAGAAACGAAGCACACAATTCGAGCATGCGCACTCCGCTGAATAGACTCGCTTTGCAGAAACCTTCTCTTCTTCTCCCTAGCACCTCTCCGATCGTTTCCTGTGGCGCGTCTCGTTTGTGGTCGAATTTTGCTAGCAAAGAGAAAATAGTCCATCTGATTACTCTGATTATCGCCACTTTCGTGCATCGTGCAACCGTGCATGCAGCCGATGGAATACGTTCAAGCGCAATTTTGATCGCCAAGTGCCAACGACACTGCTATACTGTGGCCGCTGGCACGAGCGTGAGCAAACGAATAACGAACGTAGACGAGGGCGCGGAGCTTCTGCCGCAGCTCCCGTACAATTTGCTTTGTCTTTCGTCTAATCGGCATTACCTTTGTCTTTTGCTCGAAAGGGTCTCTGCGTAACCTTCATGGTCATCGTTCTGACCTCTCGTCTATGTACAACATCACAAGATTACAGGCCGCTGGCGGCAGTGCCGGCTATTACGTTCCTGTCTTGAACTTTGCTGTCGGCACAAGGGCCCGAAGCGACAACCCCTCCGGTCGCTGATATATGTCCTGACGCCGAATTGATTTGTTGCTGCTCCAGTTCGTCCTGTTTGGCCTGCAGCCGCTGCTGGTAGATGTAGGCGAGACTCCGGGCCGCCTGGTAGATCAATGTCGACCGTGGCATACCTGTGTGCCGTTCGTGCCACTCGTTTCGTGCGCAGTGCAGCGCGTTCGAAGCCACTTCACCAATCGTCTTCGCAAAGCCGCACCAGCTGATCGCACCAAGCAACGACCATAAGAACAATCAAGGAGGAAAGTTGAAGATAAAAAGAAGAAATGAACAGCAACAAAATGGGAAGTTGTTAGCGGGTGTTGAGCCATGATGTTTATCATCTCATTTCTCGTTTACATGACTTGATAGGTTGTGGGGTTTTTATGGTTCTTTGTGCTATTTTCGTAAAACGTAGCGGTACCTTTGTAGCAACCTCTGGTATTTCTATGGTCTGTCGTGGTACCTTCGTAGTAGTCCGCGGTACCTCTGTGATATTCTGTTGTCTCTTTGTGGCACTATGTGATATTTTCATCAAAATTCGTTCAAAATCGAACCTGAGGGGATAGTCCGGCGGTGTGTCCTCTCTCATTCTTACGAGCCATTCGTCTTCCAAAGGGGTCGCCTGCGTGTACAGAGACAGGTTGATGCCCCTGGCGCGATCCTGGAGTAACACGCAGGAAAGCTCGCTCCAACGGTCCGTGCTTAACTCGGCTACAAAACCCTCTACGGCTACGACAGGTACATCCGGGTCGACCTCACCAGCTGTGCGCAGACACTGTACGCGATCTTCGGCGGCTTTAAGGCCCGCAGTGAAGCCGACGGGTTGAGCTGCCATAGAGGATGGCTGAGCTTTCACGCCTAGTGCAAAGATGCCAAATAACAATAAACCGTTAATGGGCTAGCATATTATTTAAATCAATAACAGAAAAAGTAATGTTTCTCCAGATAGACATGTAGTCCTGATTCACGAATATCATTAAATGCCAAACACGGTAATCATACATATCCACATGGAGTAGTAACATATGATGTGAAGTTCTTATCCTTCAAAAACTCATAAAACCGTTTGTAAATTACTTTTGAATACTTTTTCCATTGATTTTTGTTTTGCTTGAAAACATCTCACTCGGATTGTATTTTATAAATAAACGTAAGTTCAAATATGTCCTTAAAAAGCTTGTTTTTGTTTTCTACGTAAAAACATTTAAATGCATAGTTGAAATGACACTTTTTATGTAAATTCTTGCTAACTGGGGTGTTTTATTGTAATGAACACGAATTAAATATATCCAACGCAGGTGCCCATATTATTTTAAGAAATGTTAAAAAAAACTTTAATGTTGTGTTAAAAATGGAGCTAAAATATTAATCTTAAAATATTCTCAACAATACCAACCCATACGACGGAATTGTGAAAAAGGAGTGATAAAATCTCTGTCTGCGATTTTGTATGAGTTCGAAAAACCTACGTGAACGGCCGCAAATTACTGTGTTATTTTAAAGATTCGCCAATAAATATATAATCAGTATTGCTCTTAACACTTGTAATTTAATGAAATTTACATCAAAATAAAAAACCTCAATACTTATTTATTGAAGTTCAGTTGAAAAATGCTCAATAAAGGGAGCGAAATAGACTCGTTTGCCGGTCGTAGACACCGGAGCGTACCTTCAACAGTGGCTCGTCCGAATACATCCCAGAAGGCGTCCTGGATTGGCATTATCTTGTCGCTCTTGTTTGACGCGACGACTATGCTGAGCGTGCCGCCGGAAAAAATGATTGGTTTCATTTGTGGATCAAGGGTGGTGATGACCTTGTTCACTGACTCCGTGGCTTTCTCGGTGACCCGTGACAGCAGAGACGCACCCCATTGAAGACCCGACCAGACCATGTCCGCGTTCAACTGCGGCGACAGCAGGCCAGCCTCATCACTATTGCAAATCGACATGGCCACTCGACGGTGTTAGTCTAAATAGATCGTTCTGAATAAAGTAGTGTCAAAGCCAAAAATTGCGTAATTGTAACTCGACGTTCTACAGTGTCGGGTTTTCGCACTGCTGAACAACATGTAATAAAACTAGCCTTTGGCAAAATATCTGATCTGGCGTACGAGCTTGGTGCCATCTATCTTGCCAAGTGGCGATCCCCACAGATGTGTCGAGTGCCTTGCTCCGGAAGCCACCGAATCTTAACAACATCAATAAGTATTGTGCGTGAATAAGAACAGATACAATTTCTCGAAACGCCACAGCTTATCTAACGCATTCATGCAAAATAAACTTCCATTTAGGCACTGGACGCGTAGATCCCAACCGAAAAATTGCTCACCTTTGTTCGTCCGGATTTCGCTGTGTTCCTCTTGAAACATTGTCGATTCGCTGTTGCTGGCCAGCGCGGCCGTCGCCAGTCGGCCCCTGAACAACGCTGTTGGAAACGCCAGCTGAAAATTCACAAATATTCGATAGAGTAACTCAGCACTCGGTGGGTTCAATCAATAGTTAAGGAATAAGAACAAATGTGGGACAATGAATTCGATTTCTAGTTTATACATGTATTCGCGTATTTGCAAATTAATAGACCTGTTGAAGTACAAGATTATCTCTAATTTATATATATATATAAATTACCCAGCTTAAACTTGCTAATAATAATAGTAATTATGTTCTGACCGATTTGCGGTAGCCGTGCTTTTACGTAGCAACGTATGGCCATTAAGTTCGCGTTAGCAGAAAATTATGTTGCTTGTTCCACGAGTCTTGTCGTGACCCTGAACAATCTGGACTCACCATACTGCCTACCGCAGTTTCTGGCATTCGTATGCTGGCCACCATTACCATTGGCCAATTGCAAACTTCGAACAGCGTCATATACGAGCAGCATTGCTCCACTGAGACGCCCGCCGTGTACGAACAACGTCGAACTTCAAGCAACGTTACCTTGTGTACTTGCGATGGACAAAATGTTTGCCATGGACACCTGCCAAAGGAATAATCTGACCAGCCTTAACTAGTACTCTTGTCGTTACAAACAAACGAGATGCAACGCAGCCGACACAAACTGTAGCTTCACGATCAGGATGTGCGTTTCCGTTTGTAAGTATATTCCAATGCTTAACTGCTGTTTTACGCACACCCACACACATATACACACACCAACTTCTGTAAAGCTTAGCGCTGTGTCTTCACAATACGGCAACCAATCCACTCGATGTCAACCGTCAGTTCGACACGGATGCACGCAAGTTTCGATTAGGTAAGCACGATATGGATTGCGTAACCGTGGGAGACGTCAGCTCACAGGTAAACATACGAGCCTTGGCCAACTCCCCGGAGCCTTTTTTCCCTCCTCAGAATTCTCTGCTTCCCGGAGCGCTGTTAACGATCACCTACCACGCAATGTGTATGTATGCTCAGCGCTTCCAGGCCGATGACGCGTTAAGTCCGACAGCTCGAGCCGCTTCACTAGTCCCTGTGTGATATTCGCACTCTTGCCCCTTCGCCTTTCGGCTCTTCTCCCACTCACGAATTCTCTCTATCTCTCGCTCTCTCCCTTGAGCGTGTAGAAACACCAAATCGCTGGATGGGT
Organism: Tropilaelaps mercedesae; assembly: GCA_002081605.1. Taxonomy (NCBI): domain Eukaryota; kingdom Metazoa; phylum Arthropoda; class Arachnida; order Mesostigmata; family Laelapidae; genus Tropilaelaps; species Tropilaelaps mercedesae. The sequence continues at coordinate 5,927 of MNPL01007924.1, read as the reverse complement.
CGGCAGCTGAACGTCGTAGAAATCTTTCTCGTCGACTGGACGGAGCCGATTCAGCGGGCGTTCAAGCGACCACAGCGGGGCCGCGCCGCTGTCTAAGAAACGGCGCTATCAAGAGTTCGACGAAAGAGCGCACGAAAGAAAACGGAAAGGAGAAGCACCAGTTGCCGAACGCTCACAACCGTTGAACGAAAGGCTAGAGATTGTACGAGACAGAGAGAAAGAGCGACGGAGAGAGATGAACAAACCGACATGGGTTCAATGACCACCCTAGTCACAACATGGCTGATAAATGGCGCCATAGCCAGAAGACCGTCAGGACCATCAGGGCGTCAACGAGACGTCGCACCACCCCGGAAAGGAATCCTCGCCGTTATAGTATACCCGGTCAGGGAAGGAGGCGCCATGCTGGGACGAGATTGCCAGCAAAAATGTGTCCGAGTCAAAAAGAAGATCCAGAAAGAACACACAGATGAAGTGTAACGGGAAAATCGGCCCAGGCCACGGCGTATCAATGCACTCTGGACAAGCGTCTGTACAAGCATCCATTGCAGAAAACGGGAGAAGAGGGAACGACTAAGGAACCGATGAAGCTAACCGATTGGTAGAGAATTCTATGAAGCGGTGATGTGGAATAACGGCCAGATGATAGAACCTACGTTCCTGATAGCAGCAACCGTAGCTCGGAGGATGCATAATCCCTCGCCGAGGAGCACGCGAAAATAGGGACTCAAATGGACACCGATATTGAACCATTTGTGCGCCGGTATGAGCGCCCGCACTCGTAGCATTGTACAGTCACACGAAAATTCGTTTTTTGCCGGATAAGTCGGTGAGAGCGATGGCTTCCGTGGTTGATGTGTGCGGCCTGACCTCTACAAGAGGAATAGCAACATTCGGCTAATCGATTCACACACTGTTCTAAAAACATACACAGCTCTTTATGGATACAGGTAACTAGATCGTCTAGGCAGATTCAGGGAGGAAAGAAAAATGGTACTGAGCGAGATCATGGTGTAAATGCGCTGTGGTAGTTCGATGAAGAGCACTTAAGCGTTGCACAGGGAATATGTATTGGCTAGAAGTGACGCATGATTTGAAGGTCGAATGTGTGTACGGCACTATCGCCTGTTACAATGCCCTACACTATGGTTCTCAATATTACTATGGTTAACTCAACCTGTTCCGATGACACCCAGTTCGTCGTGTTCCTAGTAAAGCGATTATCAGTAGGTGATTGGTGCTCAGTTCCACAATCGTGACCGCGTCACTAACCTGCGTCTTGCTTGATGTTCGTCTGAGCGACATCAACAAAAAAGCCAGCATTGACATGAACCAACCAAACGACCATATAGCAACATCGTATTTGTTCGTGTCGAACGAACACATGTATATGACTAAACAAATTCGTTTCGTGCAAGGTGAATAAAATTCGGGTCTAGATGCCATACCCAATTGGCCAGAAGATGCGGAAGACTTTTTGGGTGCTGCGTCCGCCGCTTGCTGCCTCATCCCCAACACGACGACACTACTCGGTACACTGGGAGCGTTTTGCGCTGGTGGAAAACTCATCTGCATAGCGCTAGCTTCGGCTACTAAAGGGTTGGCCTTTGCGACGGGCGAGCCCCGCGGTGGTCCGGCAGATCGCATAGCGAACGACTGTGTCTTCGGAGTTGGGGTAACGTTGCCTGGGTCGACCGGCGGCTCCTCATCCAAGAGCTCGAATCCCGTGGAGCCCTCATCCGTCTCCGACATTGTCACACTGCAAACGGAGATCGAGAGAGACGTCCTGCTAACAAATTGGTTAACGTAGCTCTGCTGAAAATATTATAATAAAACATAACCAGTAAGAGCCGTCACACTAAGATGTACAATTTCACAGCATTCACACGGACCAATCGTAGCGTATTTCCTAAAGAGCTTTTATAAAGATAGCATTCATATTAATAATTGCTGGCAGTAATATCCCTGGGATATACCTTTTGTAACTGGTTTATCAACCTTACACTGGACTAATTTAGTTAACAAGTGAACTTTTATTACGCCCATGTAACACCCAATGTCGACTAACTCGCCTCGGATTAATATCCCGTTATACAGCCGAACTAACAACTTTAGTCAATACCCAGCAAACTATAGAAAATAGCACAGTTGACAACAGCGCCAGGTATAATATTCCACAAACTTCCATCGAGTCGTTTAATAGCCGCGTCAGCAGCCCTGCCACTCTTCCCGTCCATTGAAATTCTATATGAGAAATAATTATCATTATATAAGTAAGATCCGTAGGCCAGCGCCAACATCATCACAGATTATTATCACTTGTTCATTCGTCTTCATACTGATGAATAGGTTTCACGAAGTCAGCTCCTCCCTTTATTAGACGAGTCGTTCTATCCACTTAACTTTCGAAGGAGGTAAGACACAACGAGCGTATATTCTAACTCTTGTGCGGTAAAATGCTGAGCCCAGCATTCAAGCCAGTTAGATTCGCTTTGTGGAAGTGCCGGGTGGAGGTGTCATTCGCGATGGCGTCTTTCATGCAACTATCATATTGGTTTGTCGAGTAAGCGTTTGTAGTATCGCGATGATGTTTCACAAGAAAAGAGGCGAAATATCGAAGAAAGCTTGGTCCACACAGTTACGTTACGTCCTACAGTACGGTCAAACGTAACTGCCAGAAAACAGCTACCTTTGACCTTTATAATAGCATTTTCTTCCAGCGTCACAGTATATGTCGCATTCACTGTTTTTTGAGACCGCCGCGCCCAAAAATGATGACATATGTGTGCTGATATTACCTCTGTGAGATAAGGCGACTTTAAAATTTTTATAAACTTTTTTTACTTCTAAAATTCGATGCTTTCTATGAAAAGGCATAATTTATTTTTTTTTTCAGCAAACCCATGTCGCTATCTAATGTATCAGAGACAGCGAGACGAACTGTGAGAAATGATGATTTCAACAACGACCTTTTTAACAGTGGCTACTATGTTTACCATTCACTTCAGAATAATGGCCACAATTCATTCGGCAGAGGTTTGCATACAACCCTAACATCGATCTTTTTCTTGAATCTTTTCGTCAATCGAGAAGAATCGTGAAGTTGACAAGTGGCCTTTATTTACACTAACATTTCAACCGCATAAACAGTCTAGCGTTCGGGAAAGACTGGCCGAAAAATTATAAATTAATCTTTTCGCTAGAGCTAACGCATCTGCTTATTATAAGACCTAGAAGACAGCGGCCCTAAACTTTAAAAACGCTCCCTTTTTATATCAGTCCAAAATGACTACCGTATACCAGCTCTAATTGAAGATATGTCTCTTCACACAAAACTAAAATGCACATTTGTAATCGACTCAGTCAGATACTAGCACGTCTAACACGCGTTTCGCCATATTCAAGCATTGCCCACACTAAAAATGTCAGAAATTAGAGTGATAAAAATACCTTGTTTCTTCCATAAGGAAAATCTAGTTTGTTATTGTTGCAAATATACACAGATTAAAAATACCCATTACGACATGACAAGTGTATCATATGCAATATGAATCAGCTGGAACGGTACTCCCTCAACCATCCGTTTCCCGTAAGCAATGAGGCCTCCTGAGTGTCGTCACGGTTGTACTGCGTAGCATTATCACAAACTCCCCGAGAGGTGACTTATATTGGTGATAAGGCCATAAACGAACCGACCAACAGATGAGAACCCACCCAAATACCCGTGAATTATTGAGTTCAACCGGGGTCATAACCTCAATGGCACAAAGTGTTACGAACAGCTCTCAAACACCTAACGAATACTGGCCCTCTCACGGTATTTTTAACAACTAAGAAGACGAGGAAAAAAAGCGCTAGACTTTGATTAAAACGCAACACCATCTAATGCGCACTACAGTGCTATCCATTGTTGTTTTTTCATTTAGTTGTGATCCATTCACGATTCGTTCATATCGGCTGGCCGACCGAGAACACACACTTTTCAATAGTTACCAACGCTGCCCAACAGCGGCGAACAGTGACCAATGTACACGTCGATCCGTCCTTGGTAATGCTTATAATGATCATTAAAAATAATCTGCAAACGTTTGCACAAAAGCGTTACCTGCGAATGCCGAATTTAGCTCGATGACGAGTTTTCTA
>MNPL01007923.1:0-10021 GCA_002081605.1 Tropilaelaps mercedesae | reverse complement strand
CATATATATACATATATATATATATATATATATATATATATATATATTGGATAAGAATCCGCGAAAAAGGAGCAGAGTCGAAGAGAAAGTGAAGAACAAAGAAGAGACGAACCAACATATGTTAGCGAGAGCAAACGAACCCCCATTAACAATGCCCTATTAACAACTAACTCTAACACAACTTACCGTTTTCTATTTTAGCCCCCGTCCCCTAACCTTTTTATGAGAAAACTATTTATTAAACTCTTAGTTGTGTGAAAAACTTTCCCGTATCAATGTACTCATTCAGGCGTAACTAACTTATAGCTTCATGTATGGCGCGTGTCAGCTACGTGAATGTTTCTCTTTAGAGGGCCGAACAGTGCACGTTCGTGTTTATATCGTGTTTTTATCACAAGGCCCAGTACTAGGCCTCTAAGTAGTCCTAAATGTCTAGCCCGTTTAAGCGCACATCTTACGCCCAGTGGTTGGATCGATGCATTCGTCGTGTTTAAAAAATGCCTGGTAACAAAATTTGTTTGGTGCTCTACCAAATTGTCATCAGGACTTCAGATTCGGTTAGTTGTTCTGTAGCTCGAGCTGTACAATTCCACCATTTTTTCATAATGTTCGAAGGTACAACTTCCACAGAGTCGTTTTCTCTGAATTCCTAACAAGCTTCCACGATACTTGTTTTGAAGAAAACGTATTAGCGCTATAAAACCCCACCCCCAAACCCCCGAACGTATCCGTAGACAACAAAACATGAAAAAGTCTCAACCGGTCTCAAATCCGGTGGACAATTTTGCGCTTTATTTGCGCTTTGGCGGATAGTGTCATCGCGTTCAGAAGGACACCCGCCTACATTAAATGTATGTAAAATAGCTGAGTACATATCAGAATGAATCTCATCGAAATAGATAGCTCAAAATAGCCCCCCCTCGCCCGACCGCCCGCCCGACCGACCAACTTCATACTGCCTGGAAAAATGGCAGAATACAAGAAAAAAACAGCCAGAAAAACGCCCCTAACATCATTTTTACGGATGAAAAAGTCCTATCCGATGTCGCCCATGTTATGATCACTGAGTGTGTTTTGTGTGGTTGTGCGCGAGTGAATTTGATGAGGAAGATCAACGAAGAAGGCCTTGCTCTTTTCTACACTACGTAAATGACCCCGTTGGTGGCGAATCGGCGAAGTTCGCTTGAAGAGGCGAATTTTTCACACAGAGAAAATTAGAGCCAACCACGACGACTTCGACACTGTCTTGCTTCGACACCGCCGTACCCGATTATAAAATCGGTACACGCAAACACATGTAGCTGAAGCGGTCACGTTGTTGGCATGGGATCAAGTTTTTTATGAGGCGACTTGGATCGGAATAGATTTTTGTTGTTGTTTTTTTTGTGTGTTTTTTTTTTTTGTTTATCATCATCATCATCGCAGAGAGAGCCAACTTCGCTATGTACCCTCCAACCTCGTCGAGTTCGGGCAGTTCTATTATATGTAAAAGAGACCGCGATCAGCCGGCAGAGGGTCACGGAAATTGTCGAACATTTTGAGTTGACATAAACGAACATGTGTATACTAACTCAAGAGATAATGTATAGCTGTAAAAACAACGATGAATGACGTCGACATGATAGTTTCGAGCGGTCGCTGTAGCCACAGCGTAAACAACAGTCAGAACAGAAATGCGAAAAACAACATCGACAAGCATTCAGTACGGACATTGGTTGACTATAAACAAAAAGCGTGGAGGCAGACATAACATTTGAGAAGAATAAATATGTCAAATGGTGTTTCTAGTCATGCAGACAAATTCTGTTCGAGCAACGAAATGAAGGAAAATGGTTATTTCAAGTCGATAGCACGTTATTTTCGTATCGTTGTCTAGTTACATGGCAAATCACGCACTAGTGTTGTGCATCGATGTTTTTGCGTGTGTCCTGACTCCTGAAGGTAGACCGCCCAGATATTCGTCTAGCTAACTAGCTAATCATTGTCACAGTAACGTTTACAGTTTTGACGATGCGCACTCTTCATTCTTGCCGCTCATTAAGCTGACCATCATCAGCGTAAATTAACGAGGCCGCAACTATTGAAAATCGACGCGTACTTCATCGACGCGCAATACGGGGGGGGCCAGTGCCACTCAGAACGGAGGTACGCCTCATTCTATGGCTCGTTTGTCATTTCGGTCGGATAGGCTCATATCACTGATCCGAGAACGAGATAAGTTGACCCCTGTAGACTGCTGATTACTAGCAAGTACAGATGGAAAACAGGATGAATTAGCAACGCCAGCTGTCTTTACGAACTTCATCTGACAAATGGCAATTATACGCGTGCGCGCCATGACCACCAAGTAGGGCCGACTACAGGATAGTGACGGCAAATATCTCGTGAGGAGGCACCTTGCGCGCGTATTAAACGCCGCCCCGTCGTCCCATTTGGCCACATATCAACTGCCGTAGATTGAGATAGATTACCCTTTGAAGGTAAGGCAGATGCAGGACCGCATACGGTAATTTCTCGTGTTATACTTGAAAAAACACAAATTCGTTGCCAGCCACCATCTCAATAGGACGACTCTGATGGTATTTTCACTCTCTCTCGTTCTCTCTCTCGTTCTCTCTCTCATTTTCTCTCTCTATCTATCTATCTATCTATCTATCTATCTATCTATCTATCTATCTATCTATCTATCTACTTACCTCATCTATCTATCTATCTATCTATCTATCTATCTATCTATCTATCTATCTATCTATCTCAAGTGGATATATCTATCTATCTATCTATCTATCTATCTATCTATCTATCTATCTATCTATCTATCTACTTACCTCATCTATCTATCTATCTATCTATCTATCTATCTATCTATCTATCTATCTATCTATCTCAAGTGGATCTATCTATCTATCTATCTATCTATCTATCTATCTATCTATCTATCTATCTATCTATCTATCTATCTCTCTTTCTTGCCCACTCGATTACATAACCTGTAATCTAGTTACTTTACGATTAGTCTCTGAGTTTCGCACGCCCTGTTGGCAAATAGCGCCATTGAGCGCCATTATTAGGCGATGCGATGGCTACTGCTTAGGAGACTGTACGTAGCGAATATATATCGCTCTGCTGTGTTACGACACTCGAGTCCGTTTGGGTACGCGGGTAAGGTCCCATAGATCGAAATTGCCTCGTCTCGTGAGCGTATGAGTAGCGTTTTCCTTCAATGCTGTTATCGTCACTAGATGTCGGTGGTTTCGGGGATTTTCCTTGCGTTCAGCCATCAACAAAGGTGACGAATTTGTGGTCAAGATACTCGAGTGGTGAAAGGCCCGATGGTGCGCGTAGAAATGAAGAAATGAAAAACAGAACTCGAATGAGAACCTTGAAGCGGTTGTCACCAGCTTAGCGCCACTCACGTTTCAGAACGTCGCCAAGCCGTTGAACGGAAACTGTCAGCCAGACAGACAGACTTTGTATTCCCATTCACAATGTTTGTTTCTAGCGGCCGACATATTTACCAGGCGGCAGTAACACAGCACCGACACATAGGTCCTAGACAGCGACCACAAATACTGCAGTCATGCAGTTCACGAACTTTTGACCAAGATCGAAGTTCAGTTTAGAGACAAGATGTGCTCTAAAGGATGGGGCACTCATGGCGGCGACGGCCCGCAAATGCGCTGCCTTCTTATGTTTGTTCGAGCATTGTGTCGAGTCACGCAATTTGTACTCTCTCTCTCTCTCTCTGGATAGCAGTTTAGCAGTAAAAATCGTTTATTTCCCGCAGCAGAACGGCGTAGGGGAAACGCAAGCAATTTGTACGGCAGCGTCTACGATTCGAATCTCGTAGGGTACACAAGAGCTGGCACAGAGTCCACCACGTCTTCACGAGGGTCCAAGTATAGCCGTTTGGAGAGCGTGGACAGCTCCATACTTGTGAACAAGTGCGAAATGACAATTTATAAACGCCAAAAATGCTCCCTTATGAAGCAAGCTATAGACAGAGAATATATTGGCCGTATCTAGCAGACTCGTTGTGACCAAGAAGGCGTGTATCATAATCTCAAAACCCCACTGAGTCCCTGTTGAACATCCTAACAGTGTTTGAAAGCTGTTAAAATGGGAAGAAAACACGTTTAGTCGCCTTTCGTCTTCAATCGTTTCCCACCGAACCCCGCTTTGAAAGTTCCTATTCAATATATTCTTACGATCTGTTAATGTTACTACTAACAGTTATCTACTGTCTGGATAGAAAAGTTAACTAGCTAGATCATGAGCGACGTCGATGGTGTTTGGTCTTAAAATCGCTGACATTAGTTGACATCGAACAACCTGCTTACCCCCAAACTGAGCCGATGATATCTAAAATAAACGAAAGTATTTTTTGGCCAGCTCGAATGCGTTGCGTGCTCCTTCTCGTAGATTCATAACATTCGAAATGCTTATCTTTTTCAGAACAAACTCAACATTTTTATAGCACTCTGTGATAGTTCTGTACACGTGTGGGTTCACCGCCAAAGCTGCGCAGGAAAAGCTTCAAATTCGTGTCTGTTGCTTTCCTCGACGTGTATTGTCCTCACTATGAAAAAATATGGGTGGTCAGGTCTGCAGTGCTGAAAGCTTTTACGCTGACAACCGAAAGCTGTACGTACCCTCACGTATAGCCATTTCGGCTTAAAAATTAGCTTGACTCAGTACTTCGTTAACAACATAATTATTTCAGAATTGAAAGTGAATGACGTTATGTTCACCCCAAGAATTCAATGACTATGCTCTGAAAGATGTCGCCATTCCCGTCATGCTAAACTTAATGAGGGTCTCAGTATCACGATTTTTCACCAACATATTGACTAGGCTATCAAGTCGGCTTCGCTCATTACCGAGCTAATTTATAGGTGTTTTGTTACAAATCCCTCTTATTCTATATGATTGCAAAAGTTTTGTGATTCCCGAATCGTGGTACTGTTCTGAAATCGCGCATCAACAAATATGAGGAGGTATCCAGCGCATGGCGCAATCATGGTTTCTTCGACGGGTTTCCTTTCGTTGTGGAATTGGTAGAGCTCGTCTATTTCTCCAGCCTGTCTAATCTACATACTGCATAAATTTACACAATTTGCACGCCATGGCGGACCGTAAAATGTAGCGAAGATCAGTTCGATCTAATAATATTGTCTGCTTCGAAAACGAAATGAAGAGAAGCAGGCGAGAGATAATTTCTCGGAGAGGTGGCCAGAATTGCACTGCGAAATGATTAATTCGGTAAATAATTGGCGCAGACCTGCATATAATCCGCCTGTTGAACCAATAATTGGAGTATTTTATTTACAGAGTATATATTTGAAATACGCTGTACCGTGCTAACGGTTTTACTTTGGTCTGTTGTACTCTTAATAATGAAAATTCGAGCCAATGGACACGATTAGTGTTGCGCGCGTTTTAGTATTGTGTACGCTACTTCGGCGTGAGTCCCCCCACTGCTTTCGGCGAATACCCTGCCATGAGCGTTTTTTCGCTTGAAAAAAGTGTTTTTATCTGGCCTCTCTTGAGCTGAGTAACAATAAAAATTAATTTAGGTTGACCACGAACCATCAGAAAGGTGAACGCACCGAAAACGTAAGCTGACTATCGATCAACAAGGTTCAGTAACACAAGGCGTGTGCTGTTACTTAATAAACTCATATATAAATTTGTATTTAGACCTAATAGGACTTTATTCGCTAGGCCCTATGCCATTTTGGCTGTCCAATGCATCTCGCACGGAGTTAAACGCTCGCCTACATACCGAAAGCGGACAAATGCCCCCTACGCTAATCGGACCGATCAGGCTCAAGTTGGGACCTAACATAAAGCAATTGTCTTCAGTTTATTACTGCTTAGTACATTTGCGTGTAACTTTATCGGCTTCTACTCAGGTTTGCTAGTTCTTCTCTTGTTCCCAAGGCATTTCGTTCGGTTTTGACGAGTTCTCGGCTGAGTTGTCATGTCGATCTTCACTTTCTTCTTCAAGATACGCGTAAATGCTTGCTTGTGGGTATATAAGACGCTCCTCGTTCAGCTTCTATGTGCAACTGCGTTCGATATCGGCGTAATCGGCAATATAGAGCCATCGGAAGCAACATGATTCCTGCTGTCTTCGAGCGAGAGGCCGAGGAAATGACCGGCTGAGCCGTAAGTACCCAACAACAACAGAGAAATGACCGTTGAACGACGATGGGTGTCGTCCTAAACGCTGGAGTAACTTTATCGAAGAACTCCTTGGCCCGAGTGCGACATCGCGGAACTGAGGAACAATATCAGACTGAATATAGAACTCCCGAGGGAACGCTATACAACGCTGAACAGTAAATTAAAGAAAGCGGGTGTGCCGAAAGAAGAAAGCTGAAAGTCAGGTGTGGCGCCACTGCTGATTAAACAGTATCGGAGTGTGATACATTTTTATGTTACTCTATCTTCTATCTATTTCACGCCCCTAAATCGCCAGCAGTTCTCGGTAAAAGCATTTGATTATTGGGACTGTCAAAGCGACAAAGGCCAAAAGGGCACAGACTCACTTAGCAAACAGGTAAGTGCAACTTTAGGCAATTTCTTTTGTTCATCTCGTCGATGCTGAACGCAGCTCGGTGACAAGCGTAGTGACGTCCTCTTTTTGCATTTTTATCTGCTTTCTCCTTTTGCGCAACCCATCAGTTAGTCAATCAGATGAAACCAAGGTCAATTGTCGAAGCTTGTTTAGCGGTTCATGGTGCACAAAAGCTTCGACGCTTGGAGACAACGTTTTGTTAGGCGTAGTAGCAGCGACAGCAATAAACGTTACAGTACACGGAACTGACTATGAACTGGCTGGACCCGGTGAGATCGACCGCATGTAGGGCACCGCTCTATGTCAATAACCTCGTTTTAGTTGCCAATGTAGACAAGTTTTTGACACAGCGTACGACGAATATTCGAACACCGCTCGAACTCGATCGATTTTAATGGAACACACCTAAAATATTTATGCGGATGCAAGCAACAGGTTGGACAGTTGACCAGTGTCGACACTATTTATTTATTTAGTCGTATCGTTAAATCGAACCAAATCACTATGCGTATTTATTTTCGCAGGAAATGTTGTAGTCGACGAGATTAGGGAACCAGATGTTAACGTCTGTTTTACTCAATACTGCAATTACCAGACGTACTATAATATTTATGGATCGTTGAGTCGTCAGGACACAGGACGCCAGCCCGGAACTCAGCGTCAGAAACAATCAGATCAAACATATACGCGATATTATAGCACTTTGGTAACACCTTCCAGGCAAAACACTCGTAACAACACTCGTAAAGACAATGATTAAAGCTATAATTACGAAAATATCGAAATTCGTATGCGGACTTGCCTTTCTAGCACCTAATTTGTGATTAGCGTGTGTATGGTGAGACTAAATTGGAAAACCAACTGGCTCAAATATTAATGTCAGTTGTCAGTTGCACCTTTCGTAAAAACTCAGTAGATGTCTAGAAGACGACTACTTGAAACACGATGATGATGCAATAAAAACTGGGCGTTTTCGTAAAGTAGTTAAGGCGCAAAATAAAGTAATGCCAAGTCAAATTCGGGTATACCTATATACCGCGAATGTGCATTACTTTAACAAGATGTCGCCGCACCACTTAGATGCACATTTGGAAACAAACTTAATCAACTTTTCGAAACAGTCAATTGTCACAACCAACAAAATACTTCTATAGGCGCTCTATTTTAGTTAATGCGCGACGTTTATTGTTGCTAATACCTACTCATAGGTTTCGAAATAGTTTTCGATACTTTCCTTAATGCGGTGGCTAGTTTCAGCGAATCTGTTAACACATTTCATTGTAGGTTCAGATCCACCTAAAATGTGTGCATCCTTGTATGTAAACAAAGCTTAATAATACATCGCCTACCTATATATAACCTATCCTGACAGTCTTGATGATTTCCGTTCTCTTCCATAGGCTACCATGGTAACCGTAAGTGGCCAGAATAGCAATTGCTTTATCCAAACGTAACATTGAAACTGTTTCGAAACCTTGAGTGGTTTATGATCATTTTGACGAAATCATTCACGGTTCACGTTGGCGTTATTCTAACGCTAGTTTAGAGTTTTTTAGTCATTTTATAAGCTTTCGACTAGTACCTACATGGAAATGTTTTTTACTGAATTATATACCACCTGTATACCTGAACTGAATTCGAATCGCGTGGTTAATCCGCGCTGTCCTCGACTTAGGAACTCGGGAGAGGACTCGACCTCAGGAACAAAAAATATACAGCAACTTCACAGTAAGTTGTTCGTGGAACCGTAATTTGGGAATGATGTGTCACTTAGAAGCAAAACGCGACCTTGTACATATACAGTAGACTTGAGAAACTTGAGTTATTCAAGTAGTTCAATTGAGATGCATCCCACGCAAACCAACTGGATTTAGCGGTCAGTCGAATATGGGGGCAAAATTGGATACGTTCGGTTCGTTTGGTTTCCTGATTATTTTGCACTCTAGATTTGGTCAAGCCATACTTCTCTTAATATGATACGCACATGGCAGATCTTGTTAGTGCAGAATTCTCTAGAAAGGTTTACCTGCGGTTACCACCTCGGATGGTAGAGTAGTGCGGCTTCGCTCTATCTATTTCGATCATTTTGTTATTTGGTCTCTCTGCATTGAGCATTCTTCGTTGAATGTTCGCTTGTCATGTAGGCGTACGATTGAGAGGACTGCCGTTTTATTTTCGGCATCCTTAGCGCCGCCCCTGCTGCCGCCCCTGCTGCCGCCCCTGCCGCCGCCCCTGCCGCCGTCGCCGCCGCTTATGGGCAGCCTGTTTGTGACAGCCAGGTCGTGGTTAACGGTCTCCTAGCAGCTGCGTCTGTGGCTGCGTTTCTTGCAGTAACCAGAAACACTCCTTGGTAGCAGGTCTACTGGTCGAACCGCACCCGGTGCTCAGTTTTATGATCGATCTACGCTAGCCGATAGCCATCTCATCAAGATGTTTGCCATGACCAAGTCATTTGCCCTATCTCGCATTATGCTCGTGATTGACACCTTTGGAACGCGTCCACTGTATTTCGACGCATCGAATTCGTATAACGAACGCACTTCTGGAAACAATCGAAGACTTAACGAGGTCGTTATTATTAGACGTCCTGGCAATTCTACCGACTTCGAAGCTTCGTCGCTGACCCCCTAACCTAGACGTTCTGTTGTATTGTAGGTCGAGTTTTGGACATCAACTACTTGAACCAGCCCACGCTCGGGGCTCGTACAGAAAGGAAGCTTCTTCCTTTATTGCTTAGACTTTATTGCTAGACTTGCCGAGAGCGTGGCGAAATTTGAGTTGCGGAAATGTCAGGACAGAGGTTTATTAAATATACATAACTAGTCAGATCGCTCTAGTGAAAAGTCGTCACGGTTCGAGTAACTATTAAAAAAATGTAGTTATTGTCTAGGCTGGATATCGGGCCGGGCGCCAATATGCAGAGTCATACGTGCATCGTCTTCATTTTACGAAAGGACATTTATTTAGTTGATAAAATCGCACACCTTCGATTGGTGGGTGACATGTCAGTCATGTCGAATTGTCACTCGAATTGTCAACTGAGAGAGATCTCACACTCGAACAACGCACGTTTTCGTCGAACCAAAGGGCGACATCATGTCGTCCTTCTAAATAAGTGCACTTCACAGCGTCTCTTTGCGAGGTCAACTTGAGCGCGCGCAGTTTGTTCAACTTCTGCATTCAAGTTAGCCAGTCGCCGTTACTAAGCGTTACGTCAGTTGTCTAGGCTGCGAGAACGCGTCCTTCTTCAGCAGCGTTTTCGGCCGAAGGGAGACAGTGACGTGACGTGTTCGATAATCGTCGAAAATATCCATTTGTGAAGCTGTTAGCGGTACCTTCTCTCGGATCAGTGTTTGTGTGTGTGTGTGTGTCTGTGTGTGTCTGTGTGTGTGTGTGTGTGTGTGTGTGTGTGTGTGTGTGTGTGTGTGTGTGTGTGTG